>OX422215.1:469742992-470013498 GCA_949130495.1 Sambucus nigra | reverse complement strand
AATAAAAATATTAGCAACTTAACTTTAAAGTATCAACTATATTCAAACATAAAATAATATTTTGAAATATAAAAAATTACCCGAATCTAGTTGCTCTAATTCCTCAATCTCATCCATAGCATCACGAAGATTAATCGGGGTAGATGAATTACGAATCCAATTTTGTGTGCAAATAAGGGCTTCCACCGTTCTAGGCAACATTGAACTACGAAAAGGATCAAGTATACGACCACCCGTACTAAAAGCCGATTCGGATGCAACGGTTGAAACAGGAATCGCTAATACATCACGTGCAACAAAAGAGAGAACCCGATATTTGGATAAATTATTCTTCCACCAAGCTAAAACATCAAAATCGGCTACATCTTCCTCACACCTCTCCGCCAAAAATCTATCAACTTCGGATTTATTTGCCAAAGAATCTTCCTCCTCCAAATGTCTCTTGAATTGAGTAGCTAAAAAAGCACGCCCATCCTCATCATCATCATTAACACCCGACATCCCCATGCCCCCTTTTTGTGAAGATGTCCCACTCGATTTGGGCCCATGGCTTTTATCATACCACCCATACAAAGAATGTAACACATCATCCACCTTCCTCGACATATCCTTCGCCACATCAATATCAAATAATTGATCAAAATAAAACTTAACATATATCAACTTGTACCGAGGATCGAGGACAATTGCAACAAACAACAAAAAGTTCACTTTCTCAACATTCCAATACTTATCAAATTTAGCCTTCATATTTGTCGCCATTGTTGAAAGAAAATAGTCATCACTTTTGCTCATTTGGACCAATTTACTTTGTATAAGAACAAGTTCATGGAAAAAAGCATTTGAGGTAATATGCAATGACCCAGAAAAAATCGCAAAGTTGCATTATAAAACAATTTAAGAAACCTCACTAGGAACCTAACTTTCACCCAATCAATACTTTGGGGAGGACCCAATATCACCCTTCCTACTCTTCCTCTCCCCCCCCCCCCCCCCTCCCTCATCATCTTCCTCCACATTGGTAAAATAATTTTTGTAATGATCATCATCATCCTCCATTCTCTCAAATGCTCTCTCAAACTTTTCCGCCGCTTCCAACATCATATAAGTGGCATTCCACCTAGTTGGCACGTCTAAACACACTAAAATTTTGCTTTCAATTTTTTCCTTTTCAACACATAATTTAAATTTGGCCAATTGAGATGGGGACGACTTCACATATCTAACCGCATTACGCACCTTCACTATTGAATCATCTAATTCCTTTAAACCATCACACACAATAAGGTTGAGAATGTGAGCACAACATCTTACATGCATATATTCATGTTCCAAAATGGTACTTTTCTTACTTTTAGTCTTTTTTTTCAAATATTGAATAGTACCATTATTGGAACTTGCATTATCAACTGTTACAGTGCAAATGCTATCTATACCCCAATCAAGTAAACAATCCTCAACCACCTTCCCTATCGCATCACCCTTATGAGTCTCAACTTGACAAAAATTAAGAATCTTTTTGTGCAAGTTCCATTGTTTATCAATAAAATGAGCGGTTAAGCACTTGTAGTTTATGTTTTGAATTGAGGTCCAAGTATCCGTAGTAATACAAATTCTTTGACCCCGTAACGCATTTTTTAGCACCTTCTTTTCGTCCAAATAAAGATTAAGGCAATCTCGAGCTACCGTTGTACGACTAGGAAGTTTTGTCATCTTAGGTTGAAGATAGTTCATTAATCTTCTAAAGCCCTCCCCCTCAACAAACCTAAATGGCAACTCATCAATTATAACCATTTCTGCAATGCGTTTTCTACAACCTTCAACGGTGAAATTAACGCACACAAGATTGCAGCCCTCCTCTTTCTTTTGTTCAAAAGATAAAATTTTTTGTTTTTTGTCCGCATTGCTATATTGGTAGACCTTGCATTTACTTGTTATGTGATTTATCAAATTGCGGGTTCCATTATTCTTAGAATCACAAGCATAAGTCGTCCCACAATAATTACACGATGCCCTAGGTGTCTTTGAGTCTTTTAATTCTGTAAAATGATCCCAACACCAAGCCTTTCGTTTAGACCCATTTACCTTCTTTGGAGATGGCTTTTTACCCTTCGCAACCGCCTCGGTAGACTTGGATCATCCACATTTTCTGTAGGCGGCATCTTTCTTCCCACCAACACAAACACTGCATAAAAATGAAAAATGAGGACAAACAATATGTTAGAATCAGATCTGAAATGAACAATGATCAAACACTGTATGTTAGAATATTAAAAAAATATGTTTTGACCTAAAAAAATAAACATGAAAAAACAGATCTTAATATTGAAAAAAAATAAGCATGAAATAACGAAATATGAACAGATCTATACAACAATTAATATGAACAGATCTTATAAAAAAAAATATTAAGAACAGATCTTAATATTGAAAAAAAACAGTAATATTTTTGTTCTTATAAAAAAAAATATCAAGAATAGATCTTAAAACTGAAAAAAATAGTAATATTTAAGAACAAAAAGCAGTAATATTTAAGAACAAAACAGTATGGGTATACATCAGAACAAAAAGCATCAACGGCCTTGATCGCGCCGGAGATCGGCAGGGTAGATCGGCGGTATACATCAGAACAAAAAGCATGAAAAAAACTCTATGGGAGCGTATAGATTTAAGAAACAAAAAATGAAATGAAACAAAGTGTTTACAACTTACAGATCGGAACAGATGTATAGATTTAAGAAACAAAAAATGAAAAAAAACTCTATCTGAACAGATGTATAGATTTCAGAAACAAAAAATGAAAAAAAATTGCAGATCGGAGATAACCTGGTCGCGCCGGAGATGGGAGAGAGCGGCGGTTTTACCGGACCTCAACGGCCTTGATCGCGCCGGAGATGGGAGAGATCGGCGGTGGAACCTTGATCGACGGTGGAATCTGATCGGCCTTGATCGCGTCGGAGATGGGAGAGGGAGAGAGCATGCGCCGACTTGAGTTGAGCTTGAGAGTCTTGAGACAGTGAGGAGGGAAACAAAATGAAACAAAGTGTTTACCACTTTACAGCTTAACCTAAAGTCTCTAAAGTAAAGTGTTTATTTTAAATATTATATATATATATATATATATTATATTTTATAATAAGAGCGGTTCGGTTCGGTTCTAACCGGGCCCTATAAGGTTTAAACCGAAAACCGAACCGAATATATCGGTTTTTTGGCTGCTTGAACCGAACCGACCCGACCATGTAAAAAAACCGACCCGATTTCATCGGTTCGGTTCGGTTTTGTCGGTTCAGCGGTTCGGTCGGTTTTTCTGCACACCCCTAGTTGCATCCGAATCGGCTTTTAGTACGGGTGGTCGTATGCTTGATCCTTTTCGTAGTTCAATGTTGCCTAGAACGGTGGAAGCCCTTATTTGCACACAAAATTGGATTCGTAATTCATCTACCCCGATTAATCTTCGTGATGCTATGGATGAGATTGAGGAATTAGAGCAACTAGATTCGGGTAATTTTTTATATTTCAAAATATTATTTATGTTTGAATATAGTTGATACTTTAAAGTTAAGTTACTAATATTTTTATTGTTTTATTTTTCAGAAATGTTGGGATGCCAAGAGAAAGAGAAAGAGAAAGAGAAAGAGAAAGAGAAAGATAGTGAAGCTTGAAGAATGCTTGGATGCTTACTTTGCTTTGCTTGAAGAAATATAGTTGAAGAATGCTTTGCTCGGATGTTTTTATTAGACTTTTATTTCATTTGGGACTGTTTTTTAACCCTTTTTAATGGGTGTTATTAGGCATGTTGGAGCTTTACTTGTTATGTTATGTTATGCACTATATTTTCATTTAGTTTGAACTATTTAGAAATGTTGAACATTTTATTATATTATGTTGAAATCAAGTTGAAAAGTGATTTAACATACTTTTGAACCATTTTCTAAATTTGTTGCATATAAATATATAGATGCTATGTCAGATATAGGATATCGAGACAATATATAGATGGGACAACTCGCCAATAGCTAAACTCCTAAGGTCAAATCGAAACAGCTAAAGCCAACGGCTAAGGGGACAAATCTAGGTCCATTCAGCAACATATATTTCACACTAATCGGTCACTAAATGACCTGCTACATCATATATAATGTCAAATCTCGGCAACAGCTAATGGATTACCTACTTATAATATTGTTACACGAAATCACCCAAGGGGTCAAATCGCTGGCATATGTTAAAGACAAATAAGAAATCTATATAATATGGGACAATGGTGTTATGAATAGTAATTCATGTATGATAAGACATGCATGACATTTTATGTGTTGCATGCATGTATGCATACATACATACATACATACATACATTATTATTTGGGACATATACCAAATAGTCCCTCGGACATTTTTTAATACCCATTTAGTCCAAACTTTTTTATTTTGCCTAAAAAAGTCCTTTGCCACATATTTTGGAGAGGGAGTGCCGCTGGCGCCGACCTCTAAAAATAAGAGGATATTGAGTGCTTGAGGGACTAAATGGGTTAAACTAAAAATATGTGTCCTTTTATAAAAATATATATTTATAGTAGGGACTATTTAATAATTGACCCTTATTATTTTTTTATTAAAATATTTAAAAAAATAAAATAAAAAATTAAATATTTTTTTAAAAAAATTATTTATTTTATTTTTTTTTAAGTTTTTTTTTCTAAAAAATAACGGGTTATTATGGGCTGAGTTTTATCACGGAACAAATTTATTACCGTGCCCTTTGACACGGGTATCCACTAGTATATATATATAGAAGATAATACACATAAAAAAAACCAAGCATCTTGGCCCAGTGGTATAAGGCTGCTACTGGGACACTGTTTGGGGGTGGATTGGGTTTGGTCCCCAGTTCGATCCCTGGCAGTGTCAAAATAATGCTTGCCCAGCAGAAGCCACGAACCGCGAGTGGGGATTAGTCGAGGTGCGCGTATAGCTGCCCGGACACCCCGTGGTATAAACAAAAAAAACATAAAAATATATATATTCAGTCAAACAAAGCTACACACGCATACATACATACATACATACATACATACATACATACATACATACATACATAATATACTAACATATATTACATATATAAAACAACATACATAAAACATATCAACATACGAATTAGTTTAAAAATATATTTCAGTTTCAAAAATTAATTTTGAATTGTATAAAAACATTTTTATAAATTTCAAAATAATTTTTTAACAAATAAAAGCATTTGTTACAAAATCTATTTCTGAAATATTTTAAAATAAGTTCATAATTTCCAAAATTAATTCTTAAACAGTTTTGAAAAATTATTTTTAGACACAAGCGTAATCAATAGACATGATACAAATGAAATGAAAATGAAGTGTCGTGTTGTGTCCTAAGTGAATATTAAATTCCTATGAGCCATAGAGTGTATGGAAATTACCTTTTTCTGGAATGTCGGACTAAGTCAAGAGCTCATTTGATGTAGAAGACCATAGAGACCTTGACGTAGATAGGCGAGACATAATCCTAATTATAAAACTATTTTGTCAACATTCAAGTCCAACTAAATGAAGGTATATATAGCTACAGCACGGAAAGTAAATCCTAGGTGTGCTCTATATAGGTACCTTCACAAAATTGACTCGTCGTGAAAGCCATCGTTTGAAAAGAGCCCAAAAAATTGAAAGGCAATAAAAATATATATATGCCAAAAAAGGGCCACCTAAAGAGAAAAATAAATGCATAATTATTTATGAGGGAATTTTGATGGAAAATAAATCAACGAGTTTGAACGTTCTGATAGAATCATGAAAAAGCATTACATGGTTTTAGATGTTATTGGTGTTGGAATCATTCTTGACTTTAATGTGTTGATAGAGTCGATGTCATTTAAATTCAACACTTTTGACATCTAAGGACGGTTTTGAGTTCATTCGTTAGGAGTATCTGAATTCTTTGTGCACATATGTTATGTGTGATTGCATTGATTTTCCTATCGAATATGTTCACACCCATTCATTCTGTTTTCATGATTTAGTTGTCTTAGTGTAAATTCATGGTGTGTGATTTTTGTAAAATTATTTTGGCATTCTTGTTTGAAAAAATTGAAAAATAAAAAATAGTTTGTTGGAATACGTTTGATTATATCCTAATGATCGTAGATGGTTTTCTTTTGTTATTGTTACATCTCCATGTTTGGTTTGTTTATTCTTTTCCTTGTCTATTTCAGACAAATAAAAAGGGGGAGAACGAATTATGATTTTATGGGGGAGAACGAATTATCTCGTTTCAAACTCGATGCATCACGAAGGTATTTTCTTTGTCTCATGTGGGTAGGTACAAAGATTGAAGATGATATGTTGCATACCCTAATGAGAAAATCTTGAATATTTGAAGATTTTTGAAGAATTGTTTTAGATTTGTATAGGCATTTTTAAATGATAATTTAGATGCTTTTATTTTGTACCAGCATAGACATAGGGGGAGATTTGCAAGGACATATTTTATAAGTTATGTTACATTAGTGTATGTCATATACTGCTACAAGTCGTCAAAGAAAATGTTCAAGTTTGAAGATACGAGAAAACAGACACGAATATCAAAGTTCTTTAACATTTAAGCCTCCACAAGATGAATTCTGGTAAGACTGTGTTTTGGATACTTAACGGTTCATTTAAGAGTATTGGGATAATTTTCTAAATTATTTTCTAAGTGTTGAGACGTCGTTTTTCGTCAAGTAAAACTTTTCTAAGTGTTGAGGCGGATATTTTTTGACGAAACAAAAATTTATTTTGTAATTAATTTCGTTCGAGCGATAACAATGAGTCGTTCAAGTTACAAGCGTATGTCGTGCAAAACTCGTTCAAGAGACGCATGTCATAGTTCGAGTGTGATGGACTTTTCATTGATCGACGCACTGCCTTAACATTTTTATAAATAGCGTGTTAAATAACTCTGTTTTGCTTAAGAAGACTTCATGTTTTACAGAACACGTAAACTGCAATCTGCAGAATTGTTTAGTCTTCTTCTTTAAAGGGTTTTTCACTTTGCTTTTAATTCACTCAATCCTAATCGTTTATTTGAATTGCTTTGCAACCCGAAATACGTTTTGCTGGAGTTTACTCTTGTAGGGAGGATAACCTACTACTGATCTAGGTGTCACTTCCGGGAGGAGTCGGGCTGACATTAACTGCGTGTCAAAAGGAGTACTCGAGGGTGTTCCTGGGCTGATTTAAGACTGCGTGTCTTTGTGGATCTTTTGAGGTTTATTCATTGTTGATTCAATACTGAGGTTTTTGAGAGTTTTCTTTTTGTAAATTCATTACAGATTTCATTGTAATCATTGTAAGTTTCGATTTACGTTTTTATAGTGAAATAAAAGGTTTTTCCTTTGGGAGATTTTTCCTGAAATCTATGAGTGAGAAATTATTATTTGTGTTTGCATGATCCACTACACCTAGATGTTTGTTTAGGGTTGAAACAAATCTGGACTTAAATAATTTGGTGTAAAATTAACAATTAATTAAATAAGGGTTTACTTGGAATTTGAGAATCTATTCAAACAGTATCACACCGCGCATTTTACAATATATGTTATTAACGTTATCATATTAACATTTTTCAGGGCATAGGCCACTGGTGGAGCCTCACCCTGATTCGGTAGTGACCTTCTTCTCTATTATTGTTCTTATAGAATGTAGCTGTCGAGCCTATATGCTCACTCCCCTTATTACTCTTTTTAACCAGTTGAGTCTCATGTTTATAATATATCTTTTCAGTAGTTTGGTGTATGTTAATACACTTGAAGTTACGCGATGGTAATTGTTGATTGTTTTGGTATCCGAGTATATAGTTCACCTATAGTAGGTATCAATTAGTTATTTTATGCATTTAATTTTTATTTTAGTCATGATTAGTTAGATACCAAATTCTTTTAGACTCTATATTATTTATTATGGACTTGATCAACCTAATGTAGATTTTATGGGGTGTCATAATTTTAAATAAAACTTTTAAACATTTGATTATATGTTCAGGTAGTTATGGTGTATGTAAAATGAACACTCATATAGAATGTTAGTGGGGATAAACTGCTCATAAAGGATCAATCAGGATATGTGTGTTGTGGTTAGAAAAAGTTTTTTTACAGACGGGGTTCAAGGACAACTTATTTTTATCGGTGTTGTCTCGATTGTGATAGGTGTGATAATCCTCATCACACCATTGGGGAAACCACTACTAACTATAGCTCATGGTGAAGTTGGGGAAATATTCCCTGTGACCATCCCCCAATCCTCGCGATGGGTGGGACGGAGAAGAGTGGGTATCTTCAACGTCGAGAGGATCTTGGTCCCGCGCATCCCTCTCGGGAGCGTTTTGGCCGGCGTTAGTGTTGAGGTGAAAACATGTAGAGAGATGGATTCGCCAATCTATTTTACTCAAAATAGACAAAAGAAAAGGGAGACGTCCCGAAAGACAACATCCAAAGACATATTGATACATACCAAACCAAAAAATGATTCGAAATGCATCTGCTGCACTCCATTCAGGTAGGGGAAGCTTGGGGACCCCAAGATGTAAATGACGGCGATGGAGCGAGCTCCTCTGGTAGCTGTGGGTAGGGCTCTTGGGGGGAGTTTATTTTGTACCGAAAAATAAGTTTGGGAATTTATTTGGCTTTTTCAAGAAAGTGGGGGGAAGGGAGTTATCCACTCCTTTATGTAATTGCACTGTAATTTCTTATTAATGAAATAAATAAGTTTTTGATCATCCAGCTGTGCCCTTTGATGGATTTTGTATTTTTAATTATCTATACCGATCGCTAAGGCATGCGTAATCCTTTTTTTCAAATATATATTAGAATGAACCATTGTCCTCGGAGATAAGAAAAGAATAGTTTTTTGAAAAAGAAAGGGTCGTGCTCATGTAAGATGTATAAGCTGTCCATGTACCTCTGGGTTTTTTTAAAAGGTTATAATTTTTCTGAAAATGGTTCTTGCTGAGGATCAAGCCCACGTAGTTTTGGATAGAGTGAAATGAAGAGATTTTTTTTAGAATAGAAGGGAGATAAGAAGAGTCATAGCGCGCCGAGATTTTCGGACTAGGGGTAAAAAATTTTGAGATGGTCTAAGTTGACTGGACAAGCCATCTCTTCTCCATCTAAGTCGGTGAGCATGGCGGCACCGCCGGACAAGATCTTCTTCACAATGTATGGACCGCTCCAATTGGGATTGAATTTCCCTCTGGGGTCCCAGAGGGGCTCTACTATTTCTTTGAGGGATAGATCCCCCTCTCGAACACCGCAGTCCTTGAGTCTCTTATTAAATGATCGCGTTATACGGCGATGGTACCCTTGTATGTGGTATAGAGATTTTAGTATCCTCTTATCCAAGAGTGATATCTCGTCGAGGCGGCTTTGATGCCAGTCCTCCTCACTGACATGACTTTCGAGCATGACACTAAGGGAAGGGATTTCTAGCTACACAGGTAGGACTGCTTCCACGCCGTAGACTAGAGAGTAAGGGGTAGCCCTAGTAGAGGTTCGGATTGAAGTTTGGTATCTACAAAGGGCGTAAGGGATTCGTTCAACCCAATCTCGATATCTTTTGGTCATTTTACTAATGATGGATTTGAGGTTCTTATTGGCGGCTTCGATTGCACCATTGGTCTGAGGATGGTAGGGAGAAGATTTGTGTCTTTGAATCCCATACTCGTTGACCACTTCTATGACTTCTGCCTCGAAATGCAACCCGTTATCTAAAACTAGCTTGTGCGGGACCCCATATCGGCTGATGATGTTTTTCTTAATGAACTTGGCCACTTTCTTGGCATTCAGAACTGTGTATGACTCAGCTTTGACCCATTTAGTGAAGTAATCATTGGCAACCAGGATGAACTCATGCCCGTTGGAGGCCTTGGGTGTAACTTTCCCTATGATGTCGATGTCCTAGGTGGAGAACGGTCAGGGAGAAGTCATGTTATATAATTCAAGTGGTGGAAGGTGTTGAAGATTGGAAAATTATTGCCATTTGAGGCATCTCCGAACATAGGAGGTGCAATCCTGGATCATGGTGGTCCATTAGTAGCCTTGTCTCATGATCTTCTTGGTAAGCTTGTGACCATTCATGTGGGGCCCGCATTCCCCACTGTGGATTCTCCGCATTACCTCTTCAATGTCAGCCCCTGTGATGTAGTGTAGATGGGTTCCATCAAAGTTTCTCTTTAACAGTGCTTTGTGACAGATGATGTACTGGGCGACCAGTCTTCGGAGGGTTGCTCGATCTTTCTTGTTGGAAGCCTCGGGATACCTACCATGCTTAAGAAGGTGCCAGATATCATAATACCAGCAATTGGCTAGCTCGGGATCTTCTTTGGTGATAAGCTCAATATGGTAGCAGTGGGTTGGTTTATCTTACTTTTGGACTAGGAAGGGGGCCATTTTTATTCCTTCGGGCATGTCGACCATGGAGGCTAGGGTAGCAAGGGCATCGACTAGGTTATTTTTTTCTCGAGGTTGGTAATGGAAGGTGATGTCTTGGAATTGGGAGGCTAATTCTTCTAGGTGGGCATGAAAGGGTTGGAGTTTCTCATCCTTGACCTTTTTTTTTCTGAGCACTTGACCAATGACGAGGGAAGAAATCCCGTAGACATATAGGCATTGAATACCTTTCTTGAGAGAAACTTTGAGGCCTATCGTACACGCCTCATATCCAGTCACGTTGTTGGTGCAGGGAAGTCCAATTTGATAGGGATGGGAGTGTGGGAGTCATCTAGGGCGATCGAAAGTATCCCAATGCCATATCCCATTTTGTTGGCAGCGCCGTCGAAGAACATTTTCCATCGAAGGTCATCTTGAGCAGAACATATGATGTTTTCATCTGGGAATTCAGAGATCCAGACATCAGCTTCTTCCACGGGGTAGTCAACAAGCTAATCATAAATGTATCTTCCTTTCATGGCTTTCTGTGTGACGTATACGATATCAAATTCGTCTAGGAGCATCAACCATCAGGCCATTAGGCTAGATGAGGCGAGTTTCTCAAACAGGTAGTTGATGGGGTCCATTCGGGATACAATCTTAATAGGGAAGGCGAGCATATATTGTCTCAACTTTTGGGTGACCCAAACAAGTGCGATGCACGCTTTTTCCAGAGTAGTGTAGTTGACTTTGTATCCGGTCAATTGGTGAGTGGCGTAATAGATGGATCTTTCTTTATGGGAATCTTCAAGGTATTGGGCTAGCAAAACCCCAGATGCAATGTCTGTTATGGTTAGGTATAGGAGCAAGGGGAGACCAGGATGTGGTGGAATGAGTACCGGAGGTTGGGTTAGATATTGTTTGATTCGGTCAAAAGCTTCTTGTCAGGCCTCGTTCCAAACTTTGGTTGAATTCTTTCGGAGGAGTTTGAAGATAGGTTCGCAGATGGAGGTTAGCTGACTGATGAATCGGTTGATGTAGTGAAATTTCCTAAGGAAACTACGGACTTCGTTTTTTGTTCGGGGAGGTAGAATCTCAAGTATGGGTTTTAGCTTGGCAGGATCTACTTCTATCCCTTTCTCACTGACCATAAATCCCAAGAGTTTTCCCTTTGTAACGCCGAAGACACATTTCTGTGGATTGAGTCTCATCTGATATCGTCGCAGTCGTTCGAAGAACTTTCGAAGAGAGGGAACATGACCTTTTTTAGTTTTAGTCTTGATAATCATATCATCCACATAGACCTCGACTTCTTTGTGAATTAGATTATGCAGGATGGTTGTGGCAGCCCTCTGGTAGGTAGCCCAAGCATTCTTGAGACCAAATGGCATAATAGTGTAGTAAAAGGTTCCCCATAGTGTGATGAATGCGGTTTTTTCTTGGTGATCTGGGTGCATTTTAATTTGGTAATACTCGAAAAACCTGTCGACGAATGACTTAAGAGCATGACTGGCTGTGTTGTCCACGATCATGTCAATATTGGGTAGTGGGTAATCATCCTTTGGAGAGGCTTTATTCAAGTCCCGATAGTCTACACACATTCGAAATTTCCCTCCTGATTTCGGCACAGGAACTATGTTGCTAGCCATATGGGATATTAGATCACAAGAATGAAGCCCACGTTTAACTGTTTGACCACCTCTTCTTTGACTTTAAGCGACCATTTGGTGCAGAGCTTTCTCAGCTTTTGTTTAAACGACTTGTAATCTGGAAGAGTGGGGATCTCATGTTGAGCTATTTCAGGGTCAATGTCGAGCATATCATCATAGGACTATGCGAAGACATCCACAAATTCTTTTAGTAATTCTTCGAGTTATGTGCGCTCATGCTCGTCGAGGGTAGACCCTATCCTAGTCTCGTGCAGTTGTCTACAAGAACCAAGGTTAACAATAACAGTCTCTTCTTCCTTAACTTGAACGCAGTTATATTGTTTGTTATTAACCTTATTTAGACCAGTTAAGAATTGTTCATTTGTAAAATTATCATCATCAAAAGTTTGATTAGAATCTACACAATTAATGTAAGGCACAGTAAGATACTCAAAATCTTCGTTTATTTCATTAATAGGAAAAATAGAATTGAGAACCTCATCAAAGGAGGTCTCGATTATATTTGAGTAAGGATAGACAACAGAAGAAGAAATGGGGTAAGCATTGGGGTTAAGTGGTATTTCAACAGGTAAAATGGGCACAACATGCCAGTTGAGGAGAGGTGTATCATCAGCTTTAATCAAGTGGGATGGATACAGTGATTTAGTGCTTGAATGAACCATGCAGAGTGTCAGTCCCAGTGTCTTCAAGTTGAATAAGTTCTCGAAGTCACTTCCCTCAGAATCTTCAGTATCTCTGATGAGTGATTGTACATGGTGTTAGGAACTTTCAGCCCATGGGTATCTATCCTGGAAAAAGATTTCCATTATAGGCTTCATCTTCTTATCTGTATGGCCATACCAGGGTTTTAGAAAGCCGCAAAAGGGTAAGTCTTCACCCTCTTTGATGAATCGTCCATTCAAGGAGTCGCCTGGGATAGTCTGGATGTAGTCTAATCTTCTCTTTGGTCAAGAATAGCGGATCATTCTAAGATCTTGTTCCGTTGGTTGATACCCCAAACCACAAGGAGGGAAATCTTTCTTTAGTTCAATGGGCTCAAGTATCCCTTATTGTCTTTATCCTAGTCCTAGTCCGAGCATAAAATGCACGCTTCTGAACATCTGAATCACATTGACGTTGCCATGAGGGTCATATTCTGGACAAACCCTTTCTTTGAATCATCCCCTGCCAGGAGTAGAAGTGGCTCAACTCGGAATCTTGATAGGATCATATCATTTGACCCGTGTTGTATCTCAAGGATTGGACTGTTGGTGCTTGCACCCTAGGCATTTTCGTCGTCGCCCAAAATGGTGATGACTCGTTCTTCGGTGAAAACTTTAATTTTTGATGAAGCGAGGAAGACACACCCTTGATACTATGGATCTAAGGCTGTCCGAGCAACAGGTTGAAACAAGTTGGGATGTCAATAACTTGGAATTCAACGACAGGGTTTATAGGGCCAACCCGTATTATAAGTTTTATGGATCTCATCACTTCTCGATGAGTAATATCATAGGCGTGTACAGCAGCGAAAGTTGGAGCGAGGTCACTTTCTTTCAGTCCTAATCATTTGAAGGTTCTTAATGTGCAGACATTCAAGGCGGATCCGTTATCGACAAGAGACAGTGGTACAATCTTTCCCATAACTTCGAAGGAGATATTGAGTGCATGATTGTGGTTTAACCCAATTCTGGGGATTTCTTCTTCGGAGAAGGATAACATTCGGTTAGAGGTTAAGGATTAAACTAAATTTATCGCCTCTTCTGGTGTGATGGAAGGAGGAACTGTGGCTCCAGTGAGCAATTTGATTAAAGAATTTCTGTGTATCTGGGAAGACATGAAAATCCTCCATAGAGTGATATTAGCTTGAGTTTTCTTCAGTTGATCGAGTATCTTTCTTTTCTTAAGGATCATTTCTGGCATAGGAAGGTTTTTAATTCCCTTCCCTTTTTCATTGGCTGGTAGTGAGCTTGGGATCTGGTAATGCCTCCCTGATCTGGTCATATAATTTACTGAAGAAGGGAAGAACATGAATCCTATTTCTTCGTCAATCACGGGTTGTTCTTCCACCTTGCTTATTTATTCGAGGATTTCTTCAAATGATATCATCCCAAACATGTCGTCTACTGGGCCAATTTTCTCTAAATCTTTCTTTTCATTCGAATCTTTAAATTTCTCCCCCCATCCGATGGCAAAAATTTCGTCTTTCCATATAAAGTCATTGCATTCCACAACTTCAATGGCTTCTTCATACAGGTCTTCCCATTCTGTGGGGATGAGTAAGGGTGAAGGGACCAGGCATCCTTGTAGTTTCAGAATATCAAGTAACTCGATCATACTGCAAATATCACTGGTTTGCCTTAATGATTCTACCATAATCTAGATAATGTCATCTAGGTTGACTTCATCGATTGGTACTTCCTAATTGCCTGACTCTCGAGCCAATTTCCGTGCTTTCAAGAATAGCGTACTGAACTTCTGTCAATCAATGATCATATCTAAGGGCAATTTCAACCCTAACTCTAGAAGTTGGTTTAACACTTCTGATAATTCCATACTTCCATCTTCAGAACGGGTATGGATAACAATGCATGCTCCGGTGAGGAGTGACAGTTCCTGATCAGCGAAATAAACAGGGTGTAGGAGGAAATATGGGTAAGTTTGGAGAGGTTTGGGAGAGTGAATGGGTGTGATTTGAGTTGAGGGATCAAATTATGGGTCCATTTCTAGGAAGATAGCATTGGTATGGTTTGGGAGTGGGTTGTGAGTAGTGTTTGGTTTAGGATTGGCTGGTGGGGCAATGGTGCCCCGGTCAATTACACCTTGGATTATGTTTCAAAGGTAGAAGCATTGGTTAGTGGTATGGCTAGCAGTTTGGTGAAAGGCACAATGGGCATCTACCTTAAAGCTTCTTATAAGTGGATTTGGAAATGGATGGGGGTCCAAGGGTTTGATAAGGTTTCGGCTTAACAGGGCCTGATAAACTTTAGAGAGGGGAGCATAGAACTCGGTGTATTCCTTTTGTACTAGGACAGGGCGGCTTTCTGGTGCCCAAGAGGTGGTTGGTTAAGAGATGTTGTTGATGGTTGAGACTGCAGCAATGGCAGGTTTGTTATATTTTCTGGGGGTGAGCTGTCCGGACACTTTCTTTGGTTCAACTTCTATTTTAGAAAGACCTTCCTCAATTTTTACTCCCGCTTCTATGAGATCTCGGAAGTGGGGATAGTATTGTCCTCCCATGGTTTCTCGGACATGGTGCAAGAATTTTTTCTTCACTATGTTGACGTCTTCTTCCTCGGATGGCCAATTGGCCATAGTGGCTGCTTTTTCACTCCATCGGGCTATGAAGTTACTGACTGATTCCTCAAAATTCTATTTGATCATCTTTAAGTCATGGTGGGTGACCTCAATCCCTTCGTTGTATTTGTACTTTGACATGAATTCTCGAGCTACATCCTCCCAGCTACGGATTCTAGACTCCTCGAGAGATAAAAACCATCGGAGGGCGCTATCATTCAAAGTTTGCCGAAATAATTGGGCCATCACTTCTTCAGAAGCCCCTAGGAGAGTCATGGAATGGTGATAACTGCGAAGATGAACAATCGGGGGTCCACTCCCTTTGAATTTTTCGATATTTAGAATCTTGAACTTCTCACGTAATCTTGCCTTAGGATAAGGAGACATGTGGGTGTAGTCCATGTAATTTCCAAAGATTTGGATTTGATTGAACTTTTTAGTTAGCATCTTGAGATCTTCTTTGACTTTATTCAACTCTTCCTCTTTTGGATCAATGATCAGAGGCAAGTTAGCCCCAGGCTGGGCAAGGTTTGGCATAAGAAGTTGGGCAGGCATCGACCCATTAACAGGAGGGGCACGTGGAGCCTGCTGATACTCTTCAGGAACCCAAATAAGCTCGGGTGGACCCATAGCATGAGGGAATAGGGCCTTAGGCTCTTGAGGAGCAGGAACGTGGTTTTGTTGCATCTCTCGGACCTCAGTCTGAAGGTTGTCAATCTTGGACACGAGCTAGGCTAAAACTACCATCAGATCTGGTTGCGCAACTTATTTTTGATCTGTGTTCTCCATGAAAAGTGCATGGATACCGAACTCAGAAAAAGTAGCAGGGGAATGAACGGTACTCAGGGGTGATTTAATTGAAGACCGAAGATAATAAGTAGCCAAGCCAAGGGCGTCCGATCGACCTGAGAAGGCACAAAATGGGTCGTTCGTCCGTACCATAAGTCAGAATCGTACACGGGATAGACCATTGGAAAGGGGTTTCCGTGGCCTTCGAAGATTCATTCAGTCTCGATCTAGCTGAAGAGTTTGAATTTTGGTCAAACGGAGCCTGGCAGTGCTTAATGGCCTTTAGGTCAGTACCCGGGGTATGACTTAGGTTTGTAATGATGAAGGGAGGTTCTAGGGACCTAAGGAGAGGTTAAGGGGTATTAGAATGGGGTGTCTACAATCCCTAATGAGGAGCTTTAATTTGATGGGTCACAAGTTAGGAGGGTGTTATTTTAAAATAATCTTTTATTTGTTTTAAACCATTGTAGTAAAGATGTTGTGTTTGTATACTTTCATCACCGTATTATTAATGTTATTTGACGAACTATTTCCATTATTTAGAACGATGTTGTCGAAAAGACAAGTTACTTAGATTTAAAACATGAAAATCTTACATATATCATACATTGCTAAAGTAAAATATTGGTACACAACACATTAAAAGCTAGAATATAACTTACTCACAAATAATAAAAGTGTCCAAATTCACATAGTTCAGGGCGAGTTATTGGCTTCCCTCCTATCATAATGAAATCCATAAATAAGACCTCTAAACTCATGGCATGGGTAACAAGGTTTGTTGCGTATTGTCTGACACCTCGGATTGTGGACCCAAAACATTTCCCATGAAACCTCATCATGACTGATCAACTTAAAAAAATCATCTCAAACCCTCCAACAGTTATAGTTTCCTGGTATAAATTGAAGTTTAGTTTATGTGCAAACCAGCGTGCACAGATCTCGCTTGTCATTCGTCCCCGAGTTATGTTTAGAAATGTTACCCACCGTCTCTCGACAATTGTGAAAGTGATTACCAGAATGCGATTTTCTAGAATATACGGTATATCGAAGAAGGTGATGTGATTTAGTAGTTGTAAGTCTTTATTCAAAGGCCATGGTTGGGACTCCGTTATAAATGGTGTCTTTCACAACTTTAAGTGCAACACCTCGACTTATTTATAATGTCGATTTACTTTGGTAATGTTTGGTCCATGAATGAAAAATTGTGTGGCTATAACAGATTTAGTAGGCATTCTACAACCTACTAAAAAAGTGGGTGGTTTGTTAATTATGATACAAAAATATCATTCAATTGAATACAATCCTTATGATGTCGAAATTAACTAAACTTCTTCACTTAAGCATAGAAATTCATGTGGCAGAGAATCAGTGTCGTATGCATCTAATGTGGATACCACATCTTGCTCATTGGTTGTTTACCTAGTGTTAAGTGGGTACGCTTGCCATATTGTCGACTGAAAAGTGTGGTTATATGAAAATGAATAGAACTACATCATAATAGATGTGTTTTCATTTGAGGGGACATGATTAAAATTTTTAATTAACATGGTCGTCTCGTTTATTGGGTGCAATACATAGTGTATTAAGCTTTTGTCAAATAACACCACTACCTAATTCTCACTGAAAAATGCATGCCAAAACATATTTAAAAGACGTGTATTGAAATATATACTCCTCCATGAATTATATTTTTTTTTGGGTGAAAACAACTCGCATGTGGTAAGTGTCGAAAAAATACCACAAGTAAACAAAACATAGAGACGACCACAAAATTGTTTCATAAAAGCAAATCTTATGCTACACATCTCTTTAAGAGCGTGCGGTTGTGCAAGCTAAAAATTTATTATTTTATGTACTTGAAAATTTATTGCATATTATTAATGAGATAACTCAATGAAAATATAACTTTGACTGGATCGTTTCTACTTAATATGAATCTTGTCGTACAAATCTCTTTCAAAGATTGAGGTTTATGTTAGCTAACAATTTATTACTTCATGTACTTTAAATTTTGTTCGTTTATATTGATGATACAACTCAATGAGAAGGGTTTGACGGAATTACGCGACTAAAGGAGTGATGTATGTGTCAACTTAGTGGTGGACTAAAAATATGATGGTAGCTGATACATTGAGGACTAAAAAGCAAGATAACGAATATTTTGTGTGATATTGCAATAATAATGTGCATACATTGCCATAAATTTATTACTTAATAAACTAAAAATTCGAATCAATTATAAATTGTGTATAAATAGTAGAGTACCATCGTAATATCCTCATCCCACCCAATGGAGATATTTAAAATCACATCGTTAGAAATATGATCTTTCAATCTACTATATGTGGGAGGGTATCAAACCTACCGATATATATTCATCAAATTATATGTTGTCATTACATTTTGATGAGGACAAGGCGATTTATAGCCCAAGCACAGTATTTCTTAATGGACACATTCAACTTTAACTTATAAAGTAGTTGAACGGAGCCATCCACTTCCTAATCAAGCCTAATTCATTTTAAATTTTTATGGATAGGTTTGGGAAACATTTTCTATGTTTACATATGTCATTTGTTCAATATTTTTACTCACAAGTACAATTTGAGTTTAGGGCTTTCCTTAAGTGGGATGCAACAAACGGTCATATAAAAAATAACCTTTTCAGTATGTTCTAGAACGAAGGTTTGGGGAGGACTAACGTAACGTGGCTAGATGTCTTACTTACGCTCATTATGCTGCTTCTAAGGCCATTTTGATTGTCAAACCAAATTCAAAATCACGTGAACCAAATGTGGATAGATTCTTCGTCGAGGGTGCGAGGGAGGCTGTTGCAAGGGCCCCTTTACTCAACCTCCTGTTGTAGATGCTTAATATATTGTTATGTTTTATGAGACTCCTATGTATGGTTAATCCTATGTATGGTTAATCCTATGTATGTTTAATCCGTAGTATGTCTAATCAAAAGTATGTTATGTTTGGTGTTTAATCCTCAGTATGTCATGTCTGGTATTTATAATTTATATTATGCTTGTTGTTACATGGTTTTGTAAGCTATGTTAAATGTAAGATCATGATATAACATTTGCGTTTAATTCTTAATATGTTATGTCTAAGGCTTTACCCTTAGTATGTTATGTCAAGTATTTTTAATTTGTATTATGATTTTGTTTCATGGTTTTGCAAGCTATGTTAAATTTAAGCTCATTTTTATCATTCTCATTGTAATTTTTAAGATATAGGCACATTTTTTCAACTTAAATTATGTCAATAACAATACTAGTAGTGTGTGAAAATTTTTGTCGAGTACGCGCAAAATATGAAGCAATAAATCATCGTAAATAGGAAGGAAAAAAGTACGCCCATGATTAATATGTTTATACATATCGAAAGAAGAAAATGTGTCCAATTATAACCGATAATAGAGAAATAACATTGCAATCTACGTGCCTAACATGCTTCGACCATTACGCCTCATCACCTGCATCTGATGTCTTAGCGGTCTTAGGCCCAACTCTATTTGGTTGATGAATAGGAAGTCATATTATTGTATGTCCACCACCCATCTCTCTCAGTGGCCTCCCCCAAGGACATCTTCCACCACGTATAATAGCCACAGCCAGTTTGAACAACCCCCACCTATAACTCATGGTGCATGGTCACTCTCACCACTCTCAGTTTCGAGATCTGACCTTGTACCCTCAAATGCACCCTCAATCTGTGTTACTCTAGGATTCGATTTGTCTAATGTGGATTCAACTAGTTTATCCATCCTAGGGGTAGGCGATGGTGGTAGTGGAATGGCAGGTATCTATGACATGTCTAATGCCTGAGTTGATTGTGGCGTAATGACCTAAAAACATTACATAAAGTTGTGGGACTCTTGTGACTCCGTATTTTGGTGATGAGATGGCGAATGACCTCTGGTAGTATGCTGGGGAGATGGAGTCGAACGAGATATACTGGGACTGCCAAAATCTGCCTCGTATGTGGATGTCGGACATCAAAAATTTGTAGCGTCAAATTGTAACACGTCGCCTGCCTGGGGAGAGCAGAGCAGTGCACTATTGCGATAAAACTAACCAAATCCATAATCAACAAGGTATAGAGCATCTAAATAAAATCCCACAATATAAAACAAATGAATCCACTATTCTCAATCTTCAAATTAAATACAACAATTGATAGTACAAATATTGCACCACCGGCCGCGGACATTACTCAGGCATGCACATAAGCTTATAGGTCGCGGCCCTACTCATCACAGGGTGGGGCCCTGCACATCATGGCGCAACACCCACAGTTTTGGTCATTCATTCATACCGCATCCTTATACTACAGGGTGTGTCACCCATGGCTTTAGCCTCATGCAGTATGCAACACTCAATATGCCTGCCTTACAGACCGTATACCCCTCATTCAGAGCTGCTCCAGACTTGGTATATGTCACGTGCTCAGGGCACGTGACACAGCTCATATACCTCCTATAAATAAAGGTCCACACCTCGAGATCTGGGTCAGATTCTATAATACCAGGAAAAGACTTTCCAAATTCTCTCTACACAACCTCAACATACAGCTTGGGGGCTACTCACCTACGTTGTAGTCATATCTCCGGCACTCCTAAAACCTCTACAGTTATGTATTCTTCTCTCTCATCTATCTTGTACGCCCATTGTGGCATTTTAAACTTGTACGGTAACGATATGAATATAATGAGAAGGAGGCACCAAAGTGAACGTAGGCTCTTTTATAATCGAACCACTCTATATTTTGTGTTCATGTCTCTTCACTTGTTTTATTTCTTTTCTTTACTTGACTTGTTTATATGAGAATGACTTATGGGAGATTTCTCATATTATCAATTTAGCACCATATGTGGGAATCGAGATATTTCAATCTTGTTTCTCTATATTTCGATTTCTTAAACACCTTATTATATCCATGGGGATCCTCTGGATCATCATCCCATGATTACAATTCGGTTATTGAGCTCTATTTTACATTTACACCCTTAAATGTGTATTTCATACATTCAAATATGCTCCCGCGTCTCCATTTTATGACCTTAGATCAATTTTACATACCCCTGTGATATCGTCCCACCTAGATAAAGATGGAAAGCTTGATGGGATTTATCCCTGTAAAGGTGGGTGATTAGGGAAGAGTTATATTTACTCCCTTTCTGTTTTTCTTTGCCTATGATCTAGGGTTTATCATTAGAATTGTGCCATTTTGTGCACCGAGAGGTTATTGTCTCATGGATATACCCTAATAGGTATGCTCTCCACGAGTTTCGGGAGAAAAACTCAATTTTTGGGTTTCAGTTTTGGGATTATTCCCTTCACTACCTAGGTAGGGATGCGGCGTGGTAGTTCAACTGCCTTACATGTCGTGGCCTTTACTGGAGTAGTTGCATTATAGAAGCATCAAAACATCAAGAAAAGCACTCAGGTGGTCTCCAGCTCAACCTTTAATATCATTCAAAGGCCACGGCTGTACAC
Organism: Sambucus nigra; assembly: GCA_949130495.1. Lineage (NCBI taxonomy): Eukaryota > Viridiplantae > Streptophyta > Magnoliopsida > Dipsacales > Adoxaceae > Sambucus > Sambucus nigra. Next base: position 469,991,822 of record OX422215.1, on the reverse strand, counting down.
CTATGTGCTTCACTGGCCGCGACCTCAACTATAGTGTCATGCAGCAGTGCAAACGCTGCATCCCAACTTCTTACTTGGTTAATACAATATTTTTGTGATTACTCACTTCTACTAGTTTTGTCTTAGATTATATATTTTGGAAAGACTAAAAAAGCAAAAAATGGAAGGAGAATCTAGCCAGAGCGCAAAAGTCAAAGATGAGATTGTACAACTGTACAATCACCTCAACCATCTCTATGACAATCCTACCTCAATCCAAACCCAGGTCAACTATTTAACCCAAAGTTTCATCATGCTACAGGTCACAGCCTCATCCAATATGGATGCAGCACCCAGGATCATTGCCTCAACAGCCTTCTCTGCCACGACAGTGCCAAAAGTTCCATCCGCGAAAGTAGTCAGCTGGAGCCAGAAAAGGAAAGTAGAGAAGGAAGAAGAGATAAAGAGCTCTAGGGATTACACTCCATTGGCCTTCCCAATTGAATACATCTTCGAGTCCATTAAGGAGGAAAAGCTATTGAGGTCACCAGAGAAGCTGAGGGCTTCACCCCACAAAAGGGAAAAATCCAAGTGGTGCAAATTCCACAAAGATCACGGCCACGACACTGAGCAATGTTATGCTTTGAAAGATGAAATTGAGAGGCTCATAAAGCAGGGGATGCGGCATTGCTTCCTCAAGGATGCCTAGAGGATGTAACCCAGTCTGACAGGCCACATGCCCATTTTTCATGCTTATGTTTTATATTTCATCTATTTCTATTTTACAATGAAACTCTTTTTACACCATTTTTAAATTAACTTTTTATTCCCTTCGTAAAGTCATATATATATGAATAGATATGTGAAATCAAGTTCACTCTTATAGTTCCATATTTTGATTCTTATTTCCATGAAATGTTATCTTATAAAAGATCATTTTGTCTTAAGTAGATCTCGATTCGAGACAATATGTTATATAAAAAATAATGATATCTAAATGGGCCCATAACGCTCTCGTGGTGACGCCTAATTGTCCGAAGGTAAGTGACAATGGAAAATGGTGAAAGCAACTATCGAGAGAAGCTATCTAAATTAGTTTACAACGTCGCTCATAAGGGCTTCAAGTGCCCGTTCTTAGCTTATGGGATGCGTTATTAGCCCAGGGAGGTTACTCCCCCGGAAAACATCATTAACTTGGTGGATAGAGAATAAACATCATTAACTTGGTGATCTCATATTAGCTTGGGAAAGCTTCATAATACCTAGCCCGGGAAGGCCTGGAAATAACCCATAGGGGACGAAGACTTAATTGTCTACAGATAATCCTATATTTAAAGGGGACAAAGACTTAATTGTCTGTGGATAATCCTATTATAGCCTGGGAAGGAATTATATATATCCAAACATAGCTTGGGGAAGTTTTATAATACCTAGCCCTAGGGGGCTGATAATAACCCACTTGACTGACGAAAAGCCATGAAAGGCAATCAAAACGACTAAAGGAAAGCTACGAAACGCGATCAAAGCTACTGAAAGAAGTTGGGACAGACATCATGAAGCATGCCAAAGATACGCAAAAAGGATAACCTCAGCCCAGCATGTTGTCATCAAATTGCTGTCAAGGGTCTGAAAGGCTCCACAACCCTATCAATATAACCGCAGCCATTTAATAGTCCATTCGTTCATTTAGAAGATGCAGCAGATATAAATAGAGGACATTGTGTATTGCTAAAATGCCATGACTGGGTTGCAAACCAGCCATGACCTCTATATTATAGCATCAAGGTTTGGAAAAGTACCAAAAAAATTAAGGTTAAAGGCAAAGTGTATCTAGCCGCGGCCTATTTTGAGTAAGAGCGTCATTGAGGAGTTTTATCAAGAGCATTCAAGTAAGTAATTCAAATGTAAAAGCACCAAAGCATTATAATTTATAGTCAACAGGCTGCAGCCATATTGGAATATAGGCTGCAGCCCATGTGAACAAAACATTTATATATTGATGCCGCAGAAAACTCATTCCATCAAGCAATCAAACATTTGTACAAGTATAAAGGCATTCAAATGAAGTACAAAAAATGTTATAAAGTAGAAGAGGCCGCAACCTAAGCCTTAAAGTTGGAAAAAATATACACGGGAAGCAAGTCAAGGGTATATCAAAAGTTGAGGGCTAAATCCATAGCAGAAAATACAAGTGTTTGATGTTATATAGATTAAGGTTACAACCATTCAAGAACAACAAAAGTTAAAAAAGGACTCAGCCCTAAGATACAACATCATCATCCTCTTCTCCCTCTTCATCACCAACTGTCATAGTTTCTTCAGTAGCTGTCGTGGCCTCAGCCTCAGTCCTTAAACTGGCTCTTTCTTCTCCCATAGCCTTGATCTCAGCCACGCACTGCTGATGCTCAACATCACTAAGGCCCCAGGCCAGAATTGTCTCTTTAGAGTCTGGGAAGTTTTTTATGACACTATGCCTGAGCTCTTGGTAGCCGCGAAGGTAGGCTCTATTGTTAATGAGGTAGAAGTCCTTGGAGCCCTTGAATGACTCCACAGTGCTGTCAATCACCAATTGAAGGGCCACAACATGATCTTATCACATCTTCTTAACCATCATGGCATGGGATTTAATGTCGTAAGTAGCCTTGGATTCCAGTTCCTCATACTTCTTCTACGGTAGTTCAAGCTTACTATTGGCAAACTCCGCGGCCTTGGAAACTTCCACAGTCTGAGATTGGGAAACCTTGAAGGACTGTGCATCCTTCCTGAAGTTCTCTTCAACATCTTTCTTGGCCTGCTCCACAACCTTAATGGTGGCATCCACGTTCATCTTGCACAACTTAAGGGCTGCAGCAGAAGATTTTTTTCTAGCTTCAAAGGAAGCTCCCCTGGAATTCTCTAAGTCAGTGGAGTGAACTCTATCTGCGACCTCTTTCATCTTATACAGGGCCTCATACTTCCTCTTTTGAGAAATCATGATGTCCGCGGCCTGCAAAGAGATTTAAAGTTAGGATCAAGATATGAAATGTAAAAATAAAGCTGAGAAGGTACTTGCACTTACCCTCAACAGACTGTAGAGACGATAATCCCCTAAGTCATCGTGGTCTTCATCCACGAGTCTATCAAGGTTCACGGCGTTTGGGACCCTCTTCATCCTACAAACAACCCTCGCAATTATGTCCCAAGAGGATTCAGGGTTGGGCTGCCTAAGTTTAGGCCACAAACGCCCATCAAGACCAACACTAGCACGACACTGAGGATGCGCCAGGTTGGCATTAATGGAAAAAATTATGGGAGGTGGTGAATTTGAATGGGCTGGACCCTCAGGCATTGACATTAGCCCCCGCCGCGGCCAGATTATCTCCAATGTCATAATAAAAAGTACCCTCAGGCCTCTCGTGAGGGGTTAACTCCTCAACTTGGAGTTGGGACACGGCAGGGATAGTTTGTTCCACAGACTGATTTTGGGGCGCAGCAGGAAGATTTTGGTCACTTGAATTGATCGCGGCAGTAGCCTTGGTCTTTGTTCTCTTCCTCTTCCTTTGCCTAGCAGTGTTGTTGAGGACAGTTGCGTCCTCATCCATCTCTTCCAGTTGGGCGGCCAAGAGCTCTCTATCAACTTCCTCACCTGAAAGAAGAAATGTAACAATAAAAATTTGGTTTAAAAATAATTGTCGCGGAACAAATTGTTGATATTTATTACCTTCTGCATCCATCTCTCTAGGAATATATTTATTGGGGAAATAGCCCGCTTAAAAATAGAGGCAGAGGTTATAAATGTTCTGAACTTCTTCTCCTCAACAGGAATTGCCGCGGCCTTACCAACTCTCTTTTCTTACCGCTTACTCAGCTGAAAATTAGCAAGAACTGCAGAAAAATACAAAGGTTAGTATATAAGTAAAATGGAGAATATTATGAAACTATAAGAAGGGGGACGCGACTATAATTGAAAAAGTACCTAATTTGGAGGGACACCCCCATTACCGCGGCATCCTAAATGATCTCTCCCTCTCACTCTCTTCAGGGTGGATCTCTCACCCTTCTCTAGAAATGTAGAGATATTTTCCCTTCCAGTTCTTTACACTAGTAGGCCTCCTAGAGTAAAAGGTCTCATCCCTGCCACTGACTGAAAAGTAGTAGTACCCCGCAAATTTTACAGAATTTTCCTTTGGGCGGTAGAAGTGGAAAAACTCCGCGAGAGTAATGTCTCTCTTGAATTCATTCTCTCATTGTACAATTGCTGCAAGAATGGCCCTCCAGCCATTGGGATCTAATTGGGATGGGGATAACCTCATTGTTCGGAAAATTCTTCTAATAAGAACCGGGACATGTAGCCACAGCCCATCAATAAATTCGTGTAAAGGGAAGCAGACCCCATCGTCAGCAAGTGTCGTGCATGGCATTTGTTCCACAACAGGTGCTGAGCACATCAAACCCTTGGGGAACTCGAAGGCCTCAGCTACCTGATCAACCCATTCTTGGGTCATAGAACTGCAGATACTAAGTGCAGCAAGAGGTCTTTCAGCCCTCCTGGATGTGCCAGCAGGTTCATCCCTAACATTAGATACATCCCCTTACGCGACATTCTCATCTATGTCATCAAATGATTGTTGGAATAGGACTCTTCCTCCATATCCTCGGAGTCTGGGTTTGAATCGGAATCTAGTGCCACACAATTGGGGAAATCTTTTAGTTGGCAAGGTCCAGCTGATTTCAAAGGGCGCATGGAAGGAAGTTCGGGTGGAGAGGCTCCAAAATGTTTGTTCCAAAAGCCTCTCATAAATTCGGCTAGGTCAAAGTTCATATGGTTGCAGCAGTACCTGAAAAGCAGAGTCTGTAGTTAGGCATCGCAGCCAATATGGTCATAAGGCCTCTCATAGGCCGCGACCAGCATAATGATATATCAAGAAGAGGGTAAACAAGAAATTTTAGGCCAAATTGGCTAAGTATACCAAGTGTTGGGTTCTAAAATCCCTAGAAGTTAATTATCACCGCAACATATTATTTTATGGGGAGGGATGTATGTTATCTTTTTAGATGTCGTAGTTATTGAATACTTTTTAAACCAATATTGGATGGTTGCATGGATTCAGGGTAACCCTAAATTACTAAGGGGAGATTTCATCATGCCACAACCTCTCACTCAAACAGGTTAATATCTAATGTTGACAAATTTAAAGATTGAAGACCCAGAATGTGAAGGGTTTGTTCAACAACATCAATAACAGTTATATGATTCCAATGCAATCCAACACAAGTACATTTCATATGATCTAAGCCTAGCCAGTATAATTTTCCTCTTTGATAAAAAAAAGGAAGATTAAGGGTTTATTTCAATAGTGAAAGATTAATCAAGAACAAAATCATATTATGTTGTAATCCAAAAAAATCATTCAGTTGTAAAATGCAAGTTCAGAAAGCAGCAAACATGATTCAAGTAAGTTCAATTCAAGATTGGGAGATTCACAAATGCAGAAATTTAGTTGATGAATTGTGAATTATGAACTGAAAAAGATATTAAAGAGGTTGGTAATTGAAAAAAAAAATACTTGGAAATGAAGAAACCAACGGTGCTCAGCCTGAAACCACCTCACAACACCTGAGAACTACCACACGCATCTTTCAAAAGTCGTCAAAAAAAGCAAGAGGACGAACGAACAGGGGTTGGCTATCGATATGCTCTCAAAGATTTGAAAAAAGTAAAGAAGTCCACGGTCTAAACAATACATATAAGAGGGCACGGGAAGATGAAGCGTCACCTTGAAAGTACTGCAGCACCCTGAGAGGGCTTGACTGCTCAACTTCAGCCCTAATCACAATCTCTTGGCACTACGACTTGGGGGATTATTGATAGTATAGATATTGCACCACCTGCCGCGAACGTGACTCAGGCATGCACATAAGCTTATAGGTCGCGGCCCTACTCTGCACAGGGTGCGGTCCTGCTCAGCACGGTGGAGCACCCACAGTTTTGGTCATTCATTCATGACATAGCCTTATACTGCAGGGTGCAGCACCCACGGCTTTAGCCTCGTGTAGGATGCAACACTCAATATGCCTGCCCTACATGCCACATACCCCTCATTAACAGTTTCTCCATACTTGGTATATGTCACATGCTCAGGGCACGTGACACATCTCACATACCTCCTATAAATAAAGGTCCACACCTAGAGATCGGGGGTCAGATTCTATAATACCTGGAAAAGCCTTTCCAAATTCTCTCTACACAACCACAACATACAGCTTGGGGGATACTCACCTACATCGTAGTCATATATTCGACACTCCCAAAACTGCTACAGTCATGTATTCTTATCTCTCATCTATCTTGTACGCCCATGGTGGCATTACAAACTTGTACAGTAACGATACGAATATAATGAGAAGGAGGCACCAAAGTGGACGTAGGCTCTTTTATAGCCGAACCACTCTATATTTTTTGTTCCTGTCTCTTCAATTATTTTATTTCTATTATGTACTTGACTTGATGATATGAGAACGACTTATGGGTGATTTCTCGTATTATCAGCAATTGTCTCTGGAAATAATGCAACTATCTATCTCGAAATAAAATGAATTGCCAATGCTCTATACAACAAAATAAATACAAATCTCCTCATTTTTGTATTCTCAAATATTCTTCCCAATATAACCAAGCTAAAAATCAATCTCCAATTAATCCATAGCGCCCCAAATCCGCGCTAACCTGCCACTAAAAGAAAATATGGGCAAGTACACAATGCGACAGGAAAGATGCTCAATAAATATTAGCGGTGAATAAAGCGTAACAATACGAGTACGAATATTCAAATCAAATGAAAATCTCACAAGCATTTTTATCAATATAAATTTCTCAACAACACATTAGCCAAGTCACCAGGCCTCACCATACCGCGCCATACTTTATCAAGTAGACGGAATAGGAATCTTGGCGGGTGCCCAACCTCTGTGCTATATTAAAATCTCATCACAACATGCCCAACACAAATATAATACCACATGAATTAAAATCGGATTCCAACAATAATTTTTAGATACCAATGAATGTAGCAATTCAAATATGAGTTCAATAATCACTTTAAATCAAAGGGAATAACTCTCGAGAGATTAAGGAGAATATTGTGTAAAACCCCATACCTCAAACCATCAAGAAGGAACCAACATGCATCTGCCCAGAAACTCAGAGTACACCATAAAAATCAATCCCCAAAGATCCCCAAATTATCTCCAAGATCCACATCAAAACATCCCCAAGAACACCTCCAAAACTAGGGTTGAAAACATAATTATAAAGGGTCTAAGTGTATATAAAAAGAGAGGAAACAAAAATGTGTTCACTGCATATTTTTGTGCCAAAAGTTTGTTCTCAAATGGTCACCCACGACCTCATTTTATAAGGCAAAAGAATAGAGTTTAAACCAAAACAAAACTCCTCAAAAACTTGCAGCGCACGAAATCAGCTGGGTCGATTGATCGACCCCGGGCATCGATCGATCAATCGCCCAGTTACTCTAGCCCGCCGCCTTAAAATTTTTACCAGGGATAAAATATTAAAAAAATCCATTAAAAATCCGTTTTAACTCCAATTTCAAAACCGATTGAAAATCTCGCCATTAAAATAATTCTCAACATTTTTTAGCAAGAAAAATAATTAAATCAAAAACTTTATTTTCCTCTATATTTTAGAAAAATGCCCCAAAATATGCAGTTTGTTACACAAATGAAAAGTGAGGTCGATAAGAGGAGTCACTAATATAATTAGTATGGGTGGGGGTACAATGATTGCCACTTCTACATGGGCATGATCATTGTGCAACACGTACGGATCTCCCTACAATTGATGGTTCCTACTGATGTATAAGGGGAGGCTCAATATCTCAAACTCTGCCAACATCAAGAGATAACTGAACTAGCACTCACTCATTACGATCTAGTTGTGAGTGCTAGTTGTATCTCGTGAGTGCTAGTTATTGGTGTGGGAATCATTCTTGACTTTGATGTGTTGATGGATTGAGTCGATGTCATTTAAATTCAATACTTTTGGACACCTAAGGACGATTTTGAGATTCATTCGATAGGAGTACACATATACATCATGCACATATGTTATTTTTGATTGCTTTGATTTTCCTATCGAATATGTTCACACTCATTCATTCCATATCCATGATTTGGTTGTCTTAGTGAAAATTCATGCTGTGTGATTTTTGAAAAATTATTTTTACATTTTTTTGTTTAAAAAATTAAAAAATCAAAAATAGTTTGTGGAAGCTTTTGAGTTACTATTTGCATGAGCGTAGTTTGATCCATTTTTGCTATGCATATTTGTGTGACAACTCCATGTTTATTTTGTGTATTCATTTCCTTATCTATTTCGGACAAATAAAAAGGAGGAGAACGAATTATGGGGGAGATTTGATTATTAATTGATTTATTCTTATACCATTTCAAACTAGATATTAATTTATTTCTTCTTATATTATTTCAAACTCGACTCGTCACGAAGGTATTTGCTTTGTCTCATGTGTGTAGGTACAAAATTGAAGATCATTCTTTTGAACACCCTGATGAGAAAAGCTTAAAGAGTTGAAGTTAAAGATTTTGAAGAAAAGTTTGATACTTTAATTTTTAATACCTTTATTATTTTGGGCTCATGGGAGGGTATTAGATTTGTACAGGCAATATGTTTTGATAATTCGGATATTTTTATTTTATACTAGCATAGATATAGGGGGTGATTTATAAGGACATGATTTTATAAATGTCCGTTAACAATTGAGTATGTCGTATATCGCTACAGTCGTCAGAGAAGTTCAAGCTCATACACGCATCAAGACGGATCCGGACATCAAGAAATCTTCAACAAAGCCTCGACGAGATTAACTTTGGCAAAGTTGAGTTTTTAAATTCCTTAAAAGTTTCATTTTAGTACTAGGAAGTTTTTTCTAAAAAGTTTTTAGTAAATCGAGGCATTTTCTATAAAATAATTTTTAACTGCTAAGACCGAACCAAGCCCATGGTTTTTACCAAACCGGTTTATTTTTTGAAAAATGAACCGAACTGATATCCGGCCGGTTTTGTTCTGATAATTTTTTCCACCGCCTCAGATTTTTTAGATTTCTATAAATAGGTATTTCGGTGGGGTATTGTTTTTAAGTCTTTGAGAAAACATTTTTTGAGAGTTCAAACACATCATGACTTCAATTTTTTGATGTCCCAAACAACTTTTTGATTCACACAAAATTCCCAATTAATTTTGTAAATCTTTTGGAACCTAAGAACAAAAAATTATTATTGTTCATTTTTGTCGAGTGCGTCTCTACACCTGAAGACTGAGGTCATTGATATTCGTTGTGTTTAGATCTTTGTTGAAGATTGGACTGCGGTTCAAGTGGGTTCGCTGCGTGGAATCCATTGTTGGCTCTAGGCTGCGTGTCTATGTAGGTTTGCTGAGGTAAACTTATTGCATATTTCATTTTGATTATAAATTGCGATTTTATTCATCGTAAAATAAAAGGTTTTGACCTTCGTGGATTTTTCCTAAAATTTGTGAGTTAGCATATTTATGTTTATGATGGTTTGACACACGTTCACACGTAGTTATATGTTTAGGGGCTAAATTAACTTCATTTAAAAATTGACTCTAAGTGGTTGCAATTTGTGCATTTATGTAAATTAGTAGTGCACACGACACCTTATATTTTCAAATTATCATTATATTCTCAAATTTGGAGTCTCGTGACTACGCATTCAGCTCCAACGAGTTACATTTGTCCTGTACGAGGTGTCCATGCCTCTTACGGGACCATTTAGCAATTTTTTTGCATTATTCTCCCTCTAGCGGCATGTTTTTAGGCCTAAGTATAAATATTTGTAAATTATCATCATATTCTCAAATTGGGAGTCTTGTTACAACTCAGTCAGTTCTTACGAGTTACATTGGGCCCGTGAGAGGTGTTCGTGTCTTTAACGGGGCTATTTGTCTACCGCCATGTTTTTAAGCATAAGTCATGAGATTTTCAGATTATCATCATATTTTGAAATCGGGAGTCCCGTTACAACGCAGTTAACTCCTACGACTTACATTGCTCAGTTACCATTGACATTGATCTAAAGTATCTAGACCCTAGGCACAACGTGGTGTACTTTGGAAGTAAGTGCAGCGAACGCAAGAAGTAGAGAGAGAAACTCTTCTTCATTTAGGGGGGTTTGGGCCACCCCAGATCCTGTTGAGCCCATTGTTTGACCAACTATTTGGTGCACTCCTTCGTCGACGGGTAAATTGATGATTTATTTTCATTTCATTTGATGAGCTGACCTCTGCTTTTAGATTTGAACTTATTACAGGCCTTTCGAAGTGGTTCCTCAGCCTACCATATCAGAGTTCAACAGGATTATTGAGGCTCAAAATTTAGCCTCCACCCCTTTCGATGTCCTCGTTACTTCTAAACACATCTTCAACTGTGGACTAGGGCATGAGCCCAAGCATATAACATATATGGAAATTCATGAGGCCCCTAAGATATATGTGTGTGTAAAACTGGCGACTGGGACTTCTTTTTTAGTTCTCCAAATGAGGAAGGTCGTATCCACGATTTTAGGTGACGTTCTTGAGCCCTCTAAAGGTAAGGATGACTAGGCCAAGGGTGAGGCTGACCCTCCAAATGTTGCAGGGAGCTATGCTTCAATTGATGAGCCCATTTTTCTTTCTAATTATTCTACTTGTAAGTATTTTGTCCCTATCCTTTATATCATCTTTATTACTTATCTTAAGGCTAGCTCTAATCTCTAATTGATTCAGCAGATGAACGAGAGGAGAGGAGGATCCTTGCTAAGGCCTAATAATAGAAAAAGGAGGTCCAAGACCACAAAGCATCTAAATTTTTGTAACCTAATGGATATTACAACTCTTGAGGTCAGACTGGTGGAAGAGGCCAAGCTAGGTTCTAGCCCCGTTAAAGGCTCGAGTTGAGCGCTCGATAAAACCTTACCCATACTGCAAGCAGAATTGTGAGTAAGTAGGACTCCTGGGGTTTCCAAGGGAGGTCTTTCTAATCCAAGGGACTTTTATTCCTTGGTCTTAAAGGATGAAGTTGTTAGGAAGGTGGTTCCCGCTCAGGGGGGAGGGGAGAGTTACGCGAGGTGATGGAGGTTTCCACGTCGGTAGAGAGGATATACCCCTATACCTCAGTTGTGGATGCTCTCTACGTGCTGGAAAAGACAAATATCTCTGACATGGTGGATACTGTGAGGTTAAGATATACCCCTGCTAATGTTGAGGAGTTGGTCCACATGATGGGAAAGGTACTTGCATATTTCCCTGACTTCTTCCTTAACTTTCTCCATTTTCCCTGTAATTATATCTCTTTTTTCTTATAGGCTCAAAATTTTATGGAGGGTCTCTTGGTCAATGCTGTCGATGGAAACAAAGCATGGAAAAAGGAAAAGGAGATAGCCAGCAGTTGACACCATACTCGTCAGCATTTATACCAGATAATCCATGGTTATTAGTTATGGTAGAGACTCTTGGAAGGTATAAGGACACTTTCAAGACCCAAGATGTCCTTTTTGAGCATGAGAAGATTTCTAATGAGAAGACCCTCATGGACTATGCTTTTTTACTAACTACTTCTCAGTAATCTTTAGACAAGGTTGAGGAAATATACACCCTTAATCAGGTTGAATTTGTGATGATAGAAGATGCGCCATTCGAGGTCAAAAGACTAAAACATAGAGTTTTAAAGGTATAATCCCTCATCTAGATGATGCGGCGTGGATATTAAGACAAACGGTCAAAGACTTATCTGTTGAGAAGAAAAATCTAACCTCTAAAGGTCAGGATCTTCAAAGGAACTATGATGAGGTCCTAATTAAGTAAGAAGCACTTCAAGTGTAGGCATGTGCTATAGTTTAGAACTAACTAGTCTCCTATCAAGAGTCCGAGGTTTTTAAATACATCTTTCAGAACATCAGTGATGGATTTGAACCTTACAAGGCCAAGGTCCTGGCATTGTTTATTGATGTGAACATCTTTGGTCTGTTCCCACAAACCCCTCAATCAGAGGAAGACAACTCTCATGATGAAGGAAATGGTGGTGATGACACTGAATATACTTATATACTTAAGGAACAATAAGGAGAGACCTTATAAGAGATATCTGCAATTCTTCCTATATCTAATGAAGCCCATGTAAACCCTTAAATATTTAATCCTTGAAAGGATTTTTATGTAATCTCCCTTTTTGTAAACTATTGGTCAGGCATCGTCCATTTTGTTGTAATCTCCTTTTTTTTCCTTCAATGAAGAGGTATTTTGAAGTGAAAATATTAAGTTCTTCAATCTTTACTTCATGCTTGCATTAATTTTTTTTCTTTGCAAAGGAATTTTATGCACTACTTGATATGTATGAGATTTAGTCTACATGTAGACCCCTAGTCACCCAAGATTCCTTGGTAAAGCAAGATAATTAAGGAAACCATTTTGTTGAAGTACATCTGAGGGACCTGTGACCTTTATTTCCTACTTATGCGTATTGTGATTCTGTAGCGAGGCGTTGAGCCTTAGAACCTTAGACTTCTAATTCTTGTGTTCTTATGATATTAAGAGCCTATAATTTTGTTCAAACACTTAGCCCCCCCAAAAAATTGGGCATGAATATGCAGTGGTCAAACCTGGACCTCTATCCTAAGACCTTAGGTTTTATAACTTGAACTTGACCGATCAAAATATAAAGTCCTTATAATTGTCTTAAGGCCTCCGAAATACGTCAAATTGAAACCTAAAATCCTATGAAGGGTAACAAGTCCTCTGAACTTAGGCAAAGTTGAATTCTGAAATCCTCATAAGGGTCCTAAGACCTTTGAATTTGGGTAAATATTTGAATTTTTGTAAGGGTGTGAGAACTGGGGACAAAGATGTTTTGAAGCCCTTATAAGGGTGTGAGACCCAGGGAGTAAGTTTTTTTCTAATCTGAAGTCCTTATAAGGGTCTGGGACCTCCAAACTTGGAAAACATATAGAAGTTTGAAGTCCCTTTAAGGGTTTGAGACCTCCAGACTAAAATGTTTTATAATATGAAATCCTTATAAGGGTTTGGGAACTCCAAACTTAAAAAACATTTAAAACTTTGAAGTCCTTATAAGGGTGTGAGACCTCTGAACTGATTTTTTTTGTAATTTGAAGTCCTTATAAGGGCCTGGGACCTACAGACTTACAAAACATTTAAAATTTTGAAGTCCTTATAAGGGCCTGAGACCTCTGGACGATTTTTTTTTTTGTAATTTGAAGTCCTTAAAAGGGTCTAGGACCTCCGGACTTAGAAAAAATTTTGAAGTTTGAAGTCCTTATAAGGGTATGAGACCTCTGAACTAATTTTTTTTTGTAATTTGAAGTCCTTGTAAAGGTCTGGGACCTCCGTACTTAGAAAACATTTAAAATTTTAAAGTCCTTATAAGGGTTTGAGACCTACAAAATGATTTTTTTTGTAATCTGAAGTCCTTTTAAGGGTATTGGACCTTTAGAAAACATTTAAAACTTTGAAGTCCTTCTAAGGGTATGAGACCTCCAGCCTGATGTTTTTTTAATCTGAAGTCCTTATAAGGGTATAGGACCTCCGAACGTAAAAAAACATTTGGAAGTTGAAGTCCTTATAAGCATCTGGGACCTCCGGACTTAAAAAAATGAAGTTTTCGATAATTTTTTTTTGTATTTGAACACTTAGTCCCCAAATTTTTTTTAAAACATAAGTTCATTTTCTTCAAGCTTTTTCACAAATGAAGGTTATAAGGTTCATGCATCTTTTTGTGTAACTTCAATGAAAAGGAAAGGTTTTATTGTAAGAAAATGGGTTGTCCATAAGACCATAGACCTTAGCCTTTTAAACTGAAAATCTCAATAATTCTTTTAGTCTTTTATCGGTATGAGGACCTTTTTACTATGATTTTTAGGTTGTTTAAACCTGAGTATTGTATTCTATTTTGGGTCTTAAGACCTTTGACTATGAGTCCTCAGCTAAGTCTGGAATCCTTACAACTCTAATGGTGGGTCCTGAGGCCTTAACTTTTTAGAGCGATACATCATGGGTAACAAAATGTCTCTTTTTCATTGAAATGACAGAGTGTATGATTTATAATGGTTCTTAGGGGATAATATATATTTTTTGTGGCATTCGTTGCCCTTGATGCTCAACCTTCATTGAACTCTCAGTCGTGGTGATAACTATCCTCATTTTATAGGGTAAATGTTTCAATGAAAAGGCTCTTTGGAGGGATCTCAAGCATTAGTGCTGGGGGATGTAAGACCTTTGGAGAGATCTATAAGATCTTATGGAGCTTTGTTGGAGCCTATGAAAATCTTTCTGGTGCATTGAGAAACTTATTTTTGTCCTTTAAGGAAGTGATGTATTACCCTCGATCCTTTTCTGGTCTCCAAAGACCTCCCCCACTCCATTGGAGGTTGGAAACCTCATTACCAATCTCCGAATTGAGATCACAACATCCAAGTCATTGGTGGAGGGTCTTCCAAGACATTATATGCTGAGGGGAGGTCCACTACTATAATTATTTCCATATAGTGGTATAACAATCCTTATAACCAAGGGCGGGGGATTAACATACCACAAGGAGTAGGTTCATTCCCTGTTGAATCCAATGAGAAGGGTAGTGGTCGACTGCTTGTGTTTGGCGCCAAGGGCCATAGCCTTAAAGGCGTCCAAGAATAATATGCCTACAAAACCTCCCATATCAATTAAGATCCTTTTTATATTGGAGTTCCCAATGATTGTTGTGATCATGAAAGGATCATCATGCAGTTGTCCGACCCTCCTAGAGTTTTTTTATCGAAAGACCATCATTGGAACCTCCTTAGGGGCTTGATGTGTGAGAGAAACATGGTTAAATTGCACTTTGTCGTGCTAGAAATTCATGAGGTGGGACCATCTGGCTGTGGCAGATAGCCCACCTCTGGAAAATCCTCCATAGATGCATTAGATGCCAATTAAAAGGACGTCATCCTTGTTCAAGTTGTTGTTGTTGTTGTGTTGACCTTTTCTAGCATCTTTTGCTACTAATTATTTGAGGTAGCCCCTACTAATCACCCCTTTGATGGTATCATTATATAATATAGTCTAAAGCAGTCATTAGTGTTCTGGCCATGATCTCTATGGAATCGACAATACTTAGACTTATCTCACCTATTATCCCCGATTCTCATAAACTTTGGCTAAGGTAGCATATGCTACGTTTCTGCAGTTGCAAAGAAATCTTCAACTATGGTTTTGAGTGGCGTGAAGTGTTTGGCCTCTGGAGGCTCATTTTTCAATACCCTATAATTTTTTCTTTTGGCCACAACTGCTCTTGTGTCCTCCCCAAGGTGGGAGAAGACATATTTTCTCTTCCCCGTTGGGGAGAAACTATAGCAAGCCTTGTTGGGATAGCATCCTCAACATTCATGTACTTATGAGATTACTCAAGAAGCTTAGTCATGGTCTTGGGAGTCTTCTTTATGAAGGACCTAAATAAATCCTCTGAGGCAATTCTTGAGATGAAGGCAACAAAATAGATGGTGTTGCTCAAGTCGTCAACCTAAAGATATTCTTGGTTGAATATTTTGGCATAATCCCTAAGGTATTCCCCGAATTTCTGTTTAAAGTGGAGGGGGAAGTGACAGGCTTCCTCATTTTTCAAGCTCCGATGAAATGACCAATGAAGGAGTTGCCCATATCAGTAAAGGTTGTAACGGTTTAGAGTTTGATCTTAGAAAACCAATGCCTAGTCGTTCCCCTTAACGTAGCAAGAAAAGTTTGACATAAGAACTAATTTAGGTCACTACTCCAAAATTGGTGAATGGTCACGGCCAAAATCCCTGACCAAGACTGTGGCTCGCGGACTTGGGCCGTCACCATTTTGGACTCGACCAATTTCGTGGGTCGTGACCCATGTTCGTGACCAAAAAATGGTCATGGAATATGGTTGCGAACTTGGGCCATGAACCATACCGCAACGGAAAAAAAATGGTCGCGGACTAAGTCCGGGACCCACAACCATGATAATAATTGGTTACGGCCAAAGTCCGTGACCCACAACGCGATTAAAAAAAAGAAAAACAATGGTCGCGACCCAAGACCGTGACCCACAACCGTGACACAAATTGGTCGTGGCCAAAGTCTGTGACCCATACCGCGCCCATTTTTTCCATTTTTGTCGTGTTATCGGTCACAGAATTTGGTGGCGACCATTTTTATGCGCGACGAAAAAAAATAGAAATGGTCATGGACAAAGTTCATGACCATATTTAAATATAATTAAAAAATGTTTTTTTTGTCCAATCCTAAAATTGGGGGTCATGTGACTGCACGGTTGGTTGCTACCGGTAACGTTGGATGCGTACGAGATTTTACAAATATTTATTATTGGCAAAACGATAAGAAAAATCACAAATTACGAATCAGGAACGTTGTTAATAAACTAATATATATATAAACTTAAAAATATTACACTTCTTAATAATTCACAAACCCAAAAAAAATTAGGCAGAGTTTCCTCTGTTTTGCGGACATTCCAAACATTGTTAATATAAAACCTACTTATTATAAAGCCCGCACGACCATAAAATTTAACAATCAAATTATAAAAGCTCGCGCGGCCATAAAACTAAACAATAAAATAATAAAAGCCCGCACGGCTGTAACACATAAAAAATAAAATCCTGAATGTCCACAACATGATATAAACAAACTTCATGTTGTAAACCACTGCCTCCTATAATTGTTCCACGAGAAAAAAGGCAAATGATACAATGTCATCCTGCATATGACAGGATATAAAAAATGTGATATCAGTAACCAAGTAGTTTTACAAAAATCTTATTCAAATTATCAGTAACCAAGTTTTAAGACTGAGTCTAGATATTATCAAATTATCATCGTATTCTCAAACCGGGAGTACCGTGATCGCGGGATCAGTTCCTACAAGTTACATTTGTCCCGTGCGAGGTGTTGGTGCCTCTCACGGGGACGCTTAGGGGATATTTTGAGTTTTCGTACTCTGACGCCAAGTTTTAAGCCTAAGTTTACATATTTTCAAATAATCATCGTATTCTCAAATCGGGAGTACCGTGATTGTGCAGTCAGTTCCTACGAGTTACTCGGGTCTTGTGCGAGGTGTTGGTGCCTCTCATGGGGCCGCTCGGGGGCTATTTCGAGTTTTCGCACTCTGACGCCAAGTTTTAAGCCTAAGGCTAGATATTGTCAAATTATCATAGTATTCTCAAATCACGAGTACTGTGATCGTGCGGTCAGTTCCTACGAGTTACATTAGTCCCGTGCGAGGTATCGGTGCCTTTCACAGGGTTGCTCGAAGGCTGTTTCAGATTTCCCACCTCTAGCGCCATGTTTTTAAGCCTAAGTCTAGATATTTCCAAATAATAATCGTATTCTCAAACTAGGAGTACCGTGATTACACGATCACTTCCTATGAGTTACCTTGGTCCCGTGCGAGGTGTTAGTGCCTCTCACGCGGCCGCTCGGGGGATGTTTAGAATTTTCGCACTCTGACGCCAAGTTTTAAGCCTAAGTCTAGATATTGTCAAATTATCATCATATTCTTAAACCACAAGTACCGTGATCGCGTGGTCAGTTCCTGTGAGTTACATTGGTCCCGTATGAGTTATCGGTTCCTCTTACAGGGCCGTTCGGGGACTAGTTCGAGTTTTCGCACTCTAACGCCAAGTTTTAAGCCTAAGTCTAGATATTGTCAAATTATCATCGTATTCTCAAACTGCGAGTACCATGATCACGCGGTTAGTTCCTAGGAGTTACATTGGTCCCGTACGAGGTGTCGACGCCTCTTACGGGGCAATTCGGGGGCTATTTCGTGTTTCCAACATCTAGCGCCAAGTTTTTAAGCCTAAATCTAGATATTTCCAAATTATCATCATATTCTCAAATCAAGAGTACCGTGATCATGCGATCAATTCCTACGAGTTACATTGGTCTCGTGCGAGGTGTTGGTGCCTCTCACAGGGCCGTTTGGGGGCTGTTTTGGATTTTCACCCTCTAACACCATGTTTTTAAGCCTAAGTCTATATATTTTCAAATTATCGTCGTATTCTCAAATCACGAGTACCGTGATCGCGAGGTCAGTTTCTACGAGTTACATTGGTCCCGTGCGAGGTGTTGGTGCCTCTCACGGGGCTGCCCAGGGCCAGTTTCGGGTTTCCCACCTCTAGCGCCATGTTTTAAGCCTAAGTCTCAATATTTCCAAATTATCAATGTATTCTTAAACCTGGAGTATCGTGATCATACGGTCAGTTCCTAAGAGTTACACCGGTCCCGTGCGAGTTATTGGTGCCTCTCATGGGGTCGATCGGGGGTTGTTTCAAGTTTTCTCACTCTGATGTCAAGTTTGAAACCTAAGTCCTAAGTCTACATATTTTCCAAGTATCATCGTATTCTCAAACCGGGAGTACCGTGATCATGCGGTCAGTTCCTATGTGTTAAAGTGGTCCCGTGCAAGGTGTCGATGCCTCTCACGGGGCCGGTTGGGGGTTGTTTTGAGTTTTCGCATTCTGAAGCTAAGTTTTAAGCTTAAGTCTAGATATTGTCAAATTATCGTCATATTCACAAATAAGGAGTAGCGTGATCACGCGATCAGTTCCTACGAGTTACATTGGTCCCGTGCGAGGTGTTGGTGCCTCTCACGGGGGCGCTCGGTGAATGTTTCGAGTTTTCGCACTCGGACACCAAGTTTTAAGCTTAAGTATAGATATTTTTAAATAATCATCGTATTCTCAAACCGCGAGTATCATGATCGCTTGATCAATTCCTACGAGTTACATTGGCCCCGTGCGAGGTGTCAGTGCCTCTCATGGTGCCGTCCGGAGGCTAGTTCGAGTTTTCTCACTCTCATGCCAAGTTTTAAGCCTAAGTCTAGATATTATCAAATTATCTGTGTATTCTCAAACTGCGAGTGCCGTGATCACGCAGTCAATTCCTACGAGTTACATTGGTCCCGTACGAGGTGTCGGTGCCTCTCACGGGGCTCCTCGGGGACTATTTCGGGTTTCCCACCTCTAGCGCCATGTTTTTTAGCCTAAGTCTAGATATTTCCAAATTATTGTCGTATTCTCAAATCGGGAGTACTGTGATCACACAGTCAGTTCCTTCTAGTTACATTAGTCATGTACGAGGTGTCGGTGCCTCTCGCGGGGCCATTCGGTGGTTGTTTCGGATTTTTGCCCTCTAATGCCATGTTTTTAAGCCTAAGTCTACATATTTTCAAATTATCATCATATTTTCAAACCACAAGTACCGTGATCGCGCTGTCAGTTCCTACGAGTTACATTGGTCCCGAGTGAGGTATAATTGCCTCTCACGGGGACGCTCGAGGGCTGTTTCGGGTTTCCCACATCTAAAGCCATGTTTTTAAGCCTAAGTCCATATATTTTCAAATTATTGTCGTATTCTCAAATCGGGAGTGAAGTGATCACGCAGTCAGTTCCTACGTGTTAAATTATTCCCGTACGAGGCGTCGGTGCCTCTCACGGAGCCGCTTGGCAGTTGTTTGGAGTTTTCGCACTCTGATGCCAAGTTGTAAGCCTAAGTCTAGATATTGTCAAATTATCATCGTATTCTTAAAACGAGAGTACCGTGAATGTGTGGCCAATTCCTATGACTTACATTGGTCCCGTGCGAGGTGTTGGTGCCTCTCACGAGGTCGCTTGGGGGCTATTTCGAGTTTTTGCACTCTAACGCCAAGTTTTAAGCCTAAGTGTACATATTTTCAAATTATCGTCGTATTCTTAAACTGGAAGTACCGTGATCATGCGGTCAGTTCCTACATGTTACATTGGTCCCGTGTGAGGTGTGGGTGCCTCTCACTGGGCCGTTCGGGGGCTGTTGTGGGTTTTCACCCTCTAACGCCATGTCTTTAAGCCTAAGTCTATATATTTTCAAATTATCGTCATATTCTCAAATGTGCCTAGATTGATTTAGTGTAAATTTACACTAGCCTAGATTATAGTAACAAGTAACGAGGGTGAAAATTTAATAAGTAATCATATACAGGTTGATTTAGTGTAAATTTACACTTGCCTAGATTATAGTAACGAGAACCGTCTAAATCAACTTGTATACGATTACTTATTACTTATTACTTATTATCTTTTCACCCTCGTTATTTGTTATATATATATATATATATATATATATATATATATATATATATATATACTAGGGTGTACCCGTGCCGATGGAACGACAAAAAATTTGTTCTCGTGATTGAGTGTTAGGATGGCACGATTAGAATCCCACAATAAATATGTTCACGTGATATTTTGTATTCAAAACGTGTCAGCAATTACATAACACTGTACAATATAATGTCATTTAAACTAAATTATTCGACGCGAAAATGTATGACAATTTTACAAATCCATTAGTTTGTTTCACCTACTTTATAAACATTGAAGTGAAAATTAAATAATTTTATAATACAATTTATTTTATAATTTTGTAAAAGAAGTTAATGGTTGGGATTTGTTTTACAAATAAAATGTATCATAAAATAGTTAAAATATAACTTTTTTTATAAATACAGTTTTTTTTTCATAAAAATAAAAATATTTTAACTTGAATAAAGTTGAACCTTTACATTGAGATTAACTCTATGTGGAGAATAAATGAAAAGGATTTAAATTTAGGTAAGCATAAATTCAACAATAAAAAACTTGGTTTTCAATAAAAGTCTTTGAGCCATGTGTCAATATCCAATCTATTTTCATAGAGATCACATCATTCTCTTCTTTCTACCAGTTGATGGCAAGGCAATAAACTTGTTCCCATGATATTTTGTACCCGTGTCCATGACATGACGATAAATTTGTTCCTGTAATCGATGGCACGACTATATTGTCTACCAGTTTAATTTTAGAGAGTACCCGTGTACCGATGGCACGTTTATTAATTTATTCATTGCGACATGTCTTTGACATCTCTTTATTACCCCCAACAATACACGTCAATAAAATTTTTTATGTCTGACTAAGTGTATGTCAGCTTGTATGTGCCCACGCCAATGGCACTACTAAAAATTTAATCCGCAGGTCAAACTTGAAATTGCAGTTAGCTTCTATTAATTAATTTTACAAATTCATCAAGAAATAATGACACGAAATCTGAAAAACTTCGAGACCAATTAAGAAAAAAAAATTTAGTCAAGTTTATTAATTAAAACCAAATTAAAGTAAGGAAACTTTAGTATAGTATGATATAATTGCAACCTTACACTAAACATGTAAATTAAGATTAATTTGATTTTGGAGTCAAATTGTAATAATACAATACCATACAAAAGGTAAATTAAAGTTCAATAGGAACTTTTAAAGTGTATTTTGTTTATATTAACAATACAATGTTCAGTAGTGTGAGAATTCACTGTAAAACTTCTTGATCCTATTATAGGAGTAGTCCACCTAACCACCATTAATGTGTAAGATATATCCATCTCATGATGATGCGCTTTTTGAGAGTTGCTTATCTAACTATCCTTCTCGTAGGTCCTATTTTTTGTATGTCAGACCGAACGTTCTTAAGCCTAACATTTTTTATCCTTCCTACGGATCTTTTCAGATGCCTAATGTATAGACACAATTTCATACATATAATCAAAAGCTCAAATCACCAAAAAAGTAGACGTTGAGAAAAATAAAAAACAAAAATAATTTTTGTTAACGAAAAAATACATTTTTAATTTGAGGAAATAGTTAGCGTAGTTTACCAAAAATTTCAAAACCAAAAACTACTGTCAAATAAAAAAAAATATAAATCAAAAATTGAGAAAATAAAATCAAAAGTTTTTTTCCATATAAAAGAAACTAAAAATCTGTGAGAGCAATACTCAAATTATATATATATAATATTTTTTTTAATAACATCTAGATAGATATATAAAAAAATGTGATACCAACAACATAAAATAATAATAGTAAACATTAAAACATACTTACTTTAATTTGTATGATCTATGTAGCCAACAGTAGTCTTCCCCTGTCAAGTATTGCAAAGAAAGTAATGAAATTTTAACAGTAATCTTTCCCCTCAAGTATTGCAAAGAAAAATATTTGGAATTTTCCTTTAAATACAATAGATGTAATGTATTTTTGATATGATAAAAATTGAAAAGAGAATTATTTTCCAAGGCAAAAACTTTAAATAATAGAACTAACCATTAGCTCTGAGCTTCACTAACCATATAGAAAAAACATCAAACAAAAATTGATAATATCCAACTCAAACTATAAAAATTGCAATATACACCAAGTAGAGGACAGTGATTCCAATAAACTTAAACAAACTGAAGAAAATGGAGACATAAATAATAGTAGAGAGCAGAAATTTAGAAACCACCTATGAAAAACAAACCATCTAAATCCCAAGGATCACCCAACTTCGGAAAACTACAATACCTTTCCATTCCCTCCGAGCTCCTCCCACTCGCCATCGTCCGTGTTCCATATTAGAGTATACCAGCAGCACGCCCACCACTATGGTGTTACCACATTAGAGCATACCAGCAGCACAGGCACCCACTATAACGATGTTCCACATAGATCAGCGAAATTTACAACTAAAATTTTGAGATCTGAAAACTTAAATTTACAGCATGAAAAGCCATATGTTGAGATCTGAAAACTAAAGTTTTCAACCATAAAAAATTTAGATCAATCAAGGAAAAGAAAATGCAAAACCCACCAAAGTATACCTCAAAACCCCAAAAGATATACCTGAAAATCCATAAAATGCATCAGAAATTATAAAGCATCAGAGAGAGAGAGTTATATGTAACACCCCGTATTTTTGTATAGTTAATATTTAATTAATTCAGGAATTTTAAATTACTGGTGTGTTGTAATTTTAATTGAATTAATTATGGCAATATATATATATTTAAATATTAATCGGGGAGTGAATGGTTAATGTTTAGGGAAATTTATTTACTAAGTGAATAGTAATAATTTAATTACGTCATTTCGAGTACTAATGACGAGGTATACATTTATCCCAGCCGGGAGTCGGTATAGACTAAATTGGGTGTGAGATAAGGATTTTTATAAATTAATTCGGATGCCAATTATGAGTGCGCGGTTGAGTCCGGATGGGTCGAGATAGTCAGAAAAGAGTACCCGGGGATATTAATTGGGTCTCGGGATATTTTTGGGCATAGCCGGGCCCACACGGGGTGAGTTGTGCCACTTTAATTAAGCCCATTAGGTGAAAAATGGGATTAAGGGTTTTTAACCTAATGGGGAGATTAAAGAATGGCAGCCAACATAACTCTAAACCTAGGGTTTGAGAGGAGATTTGAGGGAAAGCAAATCAAGGACAAATTGGAGGTTATTGGAGCCAAATTGAGGGACTACGCCAACGGATCAGACACTACGAACACTTACAGGCAAGTGGTTAACTGTTGTGATTTCTAAAAGTTTGATAATCAATTCATATCATAGTGATGTGTGTATGAAAATTCGTTTTGGGTGTGTCACCAAAATTTAAATTGGGTTTTTGTAAATTTATATACCTTAATGAGATTAAGGGGGAGATTGATCGTGTTTATGATTCTAGAATGAAGAGGACTGAATCAGATGTTAAAACCAATAAGAGTAGATGGTTAATTGCTGTAAAAATAAATGAAATTCGGATTGGGGATTTGAAACCCGGATAATACCGAAATGGGAAAAACGTTGGAATAAATGGTTATTGGCAATGAATTTAGGTCTGTGGGATGTTTAGACCCTTTTCTTATTCGGAGGATATGTTATTTGTATTTGGGTAAGAGCTTAGATGGAGAATCAAATCTTAAACTTTCGTCCATGGCTGACAGCGGCGAGACAGAACGAATACTTGGAACGATCGATCGATCGACCCAGGGGGTTCGATCGATCGAAGGTACAGAAATCTGGGCAGTTCGCCCAGTTTATTATATAAAGGGAAATCTATTAAAAAGGGGGTCTCATACATTAATAAGTGATAAATAATTATGAAACAAATATTCCTAGCAATTATGGGAGAAAGTAATTGGGACTAGGATGAATTTATGTGGGGCATTTAATGGATGAATTTGAGAGATTTCATTTCCAAAATAGTGAGGTACGGATCAAGTGAGTGAATCCGGGTATATTGGTCATGCGACCCCAAGGTAGTGAATTATGTTTGGAGATAAACTAATTAATTTTGAGTCGGGAGATAGACTCGAGAAATATTTAATTATGGACCAAGTGGGCGAGTCCGGGTATGTTGGTAATTATAGGTAAATATAATTGGGAAATTATGGAGATAAATGTGTGACACATTGTGGGTGAAAAATGTGGGAAAGAAATTATGAGATGTAAAAATGGACCGAGTGAGTGAGTCCGGGTATGTTGGTTATGTGACACCAAAGTATTAAATTTATTTTTGAGAAAGAGTAATTAATTTGGAGTCGGAACATAGACTCGGGAAATATTAAGATACGGGCCAAGTAAGTGAGTCCGGGGAAAATGGTTGGGTGACACCAAGTTATTAAATTTATAAATGCGTTAATTAATTTAGTTAGAGTCGGATTGTAGACTCGGGTAATATTAAATTAATAAGAGTGATAATTAATTTAATAAGAGTCGGATTATAGACTCGGGTAGTATTAAATTAATAAGTGTATTAATTAATTTAATTAGAGTCGGTTTGTAGACTTGGGTAGTATTAAATTAATAAGACTGAGAATTAATTTAATAAGAGTCGGTTGGTAGACTTGGGTAATATTAAATTAATAAGTGTATTAATTAATTTAATTAGAGTCGGATTGTAGACTCGGGTAGTATTAAATTAAAGTGTATTAATTAATTTAATTAGAGTCTGATTGTAGACTCGGGTAGTATTAAATTAAAGTGTATTAATTAATTTAATTAGAGTCGGATTGTGGACTCGGGTAGGATTTAATTAATTAATGTGTAAATTAATTATATTAGAGTCGGACCACAGACTTGGATTTTGGTTGATTAATTAATGGGGGTAAATTAATTAAATTAGAGTCGGACGATAGACTCAGATTGGTATTAAATTAATATGTGTGTTAATTAATTTAATTAGAGTCGGGCGATAGACTCGGGGAGGTATTAAATTAAAATGTATGATAATTAATTTAAGGAGAGTCGGACCATAGACTCGGGGAAAGTATTATATTAATTGAGGTGTGAATTAATTATATTAGAGTCGGACCATAGACTCGGGAAGAGGATAAGTTATTAAGTGAGAAAATTAATTACATTGAGTCGGGCCACAGACTCAGGAAATTGCAGGCAGTGTATGGGATTTTGAGTACATGGTAAAGCCGGGGTTATTAATATATATATATACGGTGTAGTGATAGTATATATATATACGTATATGTATAGTGTGTGACATTAAATTATAGGCAGTGTACGGGAATTTCAGGCAGTGTACGGGATTTTGAGTACCCGGTAAAGCCGAAGTTTATATTATATATATACGGTGTCGTGATAGTATATATATACGTGTATTTATTTTGCGTGATACTAAATATCAGTGATTAGATATTTATTAAATTTATATACTCTAATGCTATCAAGGGAGGTTGCGCGATGTGGGTGAATCCCCTAGCTTGAGGAGTAGGGCGAGTATATCCCCAGGTCATAGCGTCCGGTATATATGGGTGAGGGATTTATCTCACTTTCAGGGAAGGAATATGACCGCCTCCACTTTGTTTATATTTTGGTCCAAGTTGGTGAGCGATTCCAACTTGGGGAAACTAGGTTTTGTGAGCACACTCCTAGTGAGATAGCATTTTAGAGGGAATCATCCAGTGAGGGTAAACTCGGAAGGATGGATACACGTATGATATATGTGTGGATGTTAGTAAAGGTACGTATAATGTGGTAGTAAATATTATATGTGGGTGATAATACAGTGTGTGATGTATTTACTTTATATAACTCGGGTTACAGTTATATGCAGTTAATTAATGAGAAATTAATTAAGTTAATCATTTGTGAGAATAATACAGTGTGTGATGTATGTACTTTATATAACTTGTGACATGGTTATATGCTGCTATTTAAGAGGAATTAATTAAGTTAATTGTGAAATAACTTATAATTCAAGAATCATTATACTCGGGTTAGAGTAGTACAGCAAGGGAAGGTTATACCAGGACTAGTTGGACGGGGTAGTACACTAGGTGGGGTTAAGGTAACCGGTAGGTGTGCACAATAGTGGAGGGGTGAGAATGTCCTCAAGGGAGTGCGACACTAACTTAAATATGAAGCGCATTCATGCATTTTAAATTACTGCAGTTAATTAACTTGCTAAATATTTTCAAAATGTTTTGGGTTCTAACCCTTGCCATAAAAACTATTTTCAAAACCTTTTAGGTGTCCAGCCACAGGGACGCCAGGATTGATATTCTATTCCAGGGACACGGAGCTGCGGAATATGTGGATGTTAGCAGAAGTTTGGATTAGACGCATCATTCATTCATTTCTAGAGTAGGAATCTTGTATCAGTTTCAGTTTTATTTAGGGCTTGTCGCCCAGACTTCTCGGTACAGTTTTCAAGTGTATTTTATTCAGGTGTTGAATATTTGTATTGGATTATTTTCTTTGGTGGCCGGTGATTTATTCGGCAAGTTGTGTAATTATGATTCAGTTTATTTTCATTCAGTTGTGTGAATGGTTTATATTTTAATTCCGCATGTATTGTTTTGTTTAATTAAAAAGTTAAAATTGGCACCAGTTTTTGGAATACTAGGTGGTTAGTAAGTTTTAAAAAGTTTTCGACAGTGATGCTAAGGATGATCCAACTGGGATTCCTATTTTAATTTGGTATAGGACTGATCACCCGGTATTTTATTAAGCGGGGTGTCACATTATACCTGGAAAAAAAATCGTTATGTTAGATATGATGGAAAAGAGATCTGAACAAACCCAATACAACACCCATATCAAAACCGAAGTCAAATACTCATTCCCAATACCCAAAAATCACAAACGATGGGTTCATAAGAAGATAATCAGATATGGGGATGCCAGATAGGGGTAATGAATCGTAAAGTCTTAAAAACTAAGTAAAGATTATATTTGTTAAAAACGTTTGTTGGGAAAAAGGGCATACCATCTTCTCATTACCTGCAAAAAATGCATTAAAAAAAGGTGTAAACTTAGTAGCAGATCTGGGTTGAGAGAGAGCAACAATGAATTTGGGTTAATCTTAGTGGTTGTGGAATACATGTTGAAGAGAACGGTGAGAAGTGTGGGGCTATAGATAGAGTGCTAAATGAGAGACAGTGCAAGGATATGTGTATTCCGATCGTCGGAGATGTTTGGGATCGCCGAGAGAGAGATACTCATTTGAGATGAGAGAGAGAGAGTGATGAGCTGCAAACATTTTAGCAGTCTCGAGACATGGGAAAGAGAGTGAGACAGTCTCGAGATATTGGATAGATGGGACTTGGCTGCAAATGTTTTCCCACAACATTTTTTCACGTGGCATACGATTTTACAATTAGATTCAAAAGTCCAAGATTCAATCTCAACCACCACTTGATAAAGAGAAAATTACTAACTTTCAATCTCAATCATTAATTAGAAAAGACCAAAAGTCCCTCCTCCTTTATTATTATTATTATTATTATTATTATTATTATTATTATTATTATTATTATTATTATATATATATATATATATATATATATATATATATATATATATATATATATATATATATATATATATATATATATATATAGAGAGAGAGAGAGAGAGAGAGAGAGAGAGATGTACCGGAATATGTGAGAGAGAAAGTTGGTCGCCGAAATATGTGAGGAAGAGGAAAGAGGGTAGTCGTTGCTGCAACCATAAGAGAGAAAATTATCATCATATTCACATATTTAACAAATTTAGTACAAAAAGAAATTGTGAGCAAACATATTTAAGACACCCACCCACCCCCACCCCCACCCCTACCCCTAACAATTTTGGACTATACCCCCCCCCCCCCAAACCGGTACAGGTCTGCCCTTTTCGCATTGGTTTTTCTTGGATCATTTAACCCGTTGGATAGATGGGATCTGTTTGGTCAGGCCTTAGGGAGATTTTGGTTGCTATAATCTCTCCCCACACTCAGACTTGGTCTCCCAAGAAGACACTCGGACCTGCTATATATAGTTGTTGTTGCTTGCTGCTATATATAGAAGCTATATATAGCTGCTTCTATATATAGTTACTATATATAGATGCTATTGGTGCTGTTTCTATATATATAGCAGCTATATATAACTACTGGTATATATAGCTATAGTTGCTGCTATACATAGTAGGTATATATAGTTGCTGCTATATATAGCTACTATATATAGTTGTTGCTACTATATATATGCTATATATAGCTACTATAATAGCTTTTACAGTCGATATAGCTACAAAATCCAAGTGACTTCAAAGTTACAAAATATGTTAACCCTCACCGGAAAATATAAAACTCTTACCTTTAGGAGTGAGTTTCCATGTAATATGCAGAAACACCTAGTTGGATTCTTCACCCATCACTACTAACATCAGTGGAAATTTTTATGTTTCCACTTCTCGTGCAGATTGACTGCTGATGGACTCTATTAATTCCAGTGTCTTAGACAAGTGCGACAGGAATTTATTATCTTTGTCCCATCGAGAGTGAATGAATAAGTTAGACCGATTTGGATTTTTACTAGCATCTGGACCATCCTTTGTCCTACTCTCCCATTCATTATTCAAATACTCATATGATTTGGATCCAAACCTATGGATATCAGTTTTTTTTGCCTTATTTTTTTTATTTTGATCCCTCTGGACCAACTTTTTCTCCTTCGCCTCATTCTCCAAAAAATTATTCCACTGCTCTGACGGCATTTCAACATTGGGAGGCACTCTTTCTTTCATAGCCAAAATATCTGAGCTCGCTGCCTCTTTCGGGAAATGTTTCTTCCAAAGTTTTCTCATGTATGTCCTCAATCCTTCAGAAACCCGAGTGTTGATGTAAAAAAACTAGATTTGACCTAATTCTTTAATCAGAGATAAAAATAAACAAGACAAAAGATTTTTAAAGTGGTTCAGCCTTGAAAGAATGGCCTACGTCCACTGTTTGTGTTATTGCTGACTGTTTGCAGAATTCTCGATAATGAGTTTACCAAGAAATTCTGAGTCCCCTGCTAATGAGGAGGTTACAATGTATTTATAGCCTTGAGGCGGTACAAAATGAAAGAATAATACACAGCTGTCCAATAGGCGTGTGCGTCTGTGTGATAATAATGAGCATTTAATACACAGTCATTCTCTTAATTATCTAGATATGAATTCTCTGTACGAGATGGAGCTCAGACCTCCTAAGCAGCTCGGACCGCCTAAGTAGCTCGGTATACATGAGTTTCTCGGTACAATAGAGTTCCTCGGAGAACACTTGTTGCTCGGAGCGCCTGAGTTGGTCGGGGAGGTTGAGTTCCTCGGAGTCAAGGTGTTGTTCAAAAAATGTTTGCGAGTATTATGTAGATTGACACGTGTCTCCACATAATTGGTCCACGTCAGCAGAATAAATTTGGTATCAACAGAAGCCCCCAATGTTTCGTAGTTTGATGTTGAAGAAAAGTATGGAACATTCTACTGCTTGGATTTTCGGTTTGTATGGTTTCTAAAAAAGCATTCGTTGTATACAAATCCTTTATAAATGCACAGTATCAGTCTTTATAAATATTTTGAATTTCCATAACCGCTTCGTTTTTTGTGCCCTTTTCTTCTTTTTAGCCGTCGGATACGCAATCGTCCATCCTGGTAATCATTGTTTTTCTCTATTCCTGAGGTAAAGTATTTAAATGCTTCAGAAAATTTGATTGTCTTTAACTTTTTCAAATCTGTATCTTAGAACTTCTTTACTTCCTCTCTATCTTGTGCGTTCATTTCTTCCATTGTTCATTGTCAACTGATCCACCCTTTTCCTGTAAGATCTTCTTCCTTATTTTTTATTTCTCTGTTCATCATGGTTTACCTTGTTGAGTCGCTTGATAAATTTCTCTCTGATTTTTCTATTCCTTCATGGGTCATGTTGGAAGAACTTTCTGAACCTTCTGACTATTTTCGTCTGACTGAGAGACATTGGTTCCCCAGTCTCTTTGTGGCCGAATGCGACTTTTCTTTTCCTCCAAATCTTTTATGTTTGAAGTTCTGTCAGTTTTTTGATGTTGTTCTTGCAAAAATAGCGCCAAACACTTGGAGAATATTTAATGGAGTTCATAGGTTAAATCAAATTCATGGAACTCGTTTAGGAATTCCAGAAATTATGTTTTGTTATAGATGGGTTGTCAGCGATAGTACTTTTTATTTAAAAATTAGGTTTTTAAATAGGGCTTTAGTTGTCAATCTCCCAGTTGCCAACAGGGATTACTTTGAGCATGGGGTTGTTATGAAAAATTGGCAACATGCTCCATTAAATGGAAATGATGTGCATCAGTGTCCTAGATGCCCTCCCTATGGCAATGGGATATGTTATTTTTATTTTATTTTATTTTTGAGATTGTATTTTCTTTGTGTTTGATAAAATGCGTCATTGACATTTTAATTTTTGTTTATTTGTAGTTGATAGCAAAAGAAAATCCCCCAAAGAAACTGATGTCAATTTGAAGCACTTGAAACTTATCTGGAGTTTGCACCAAACCGTTGCTGACGAACATATCAGATCAGCTTCGTACTTGTTGCAGTACAAGAGCTACACTTCGTCTTTTACTGCTCGTCCAGTGGTGGGTGACATCGACCCATTACCAGCTTCTGAGAGTTCTTCCCCTGGATCACATATTCCCCTCAGTACTAGAATGAAGAGAAGATGAGCTCCGGCCTTCTTTGACAAATCGAACTCGGCCAATATAGAGGCCAAGAAAAACAAACAGGATGTCCCAGAGGAAGGGACAAGAAAGATTGATGCACCCCCTCCAGTTGCTGCTAAGAAAGTTGCCGAGAAGCCCCCAGTGGCTCCGAGCAAGATTGTTGTTGTTTCTCCTCCCAGTGAGGTTATCATTATATCACCAACCAAGACAACATCCTTGGTTGAAACTGTTCTTGCTCCTTCGAGGAGATTAAAAAAGAGTTTGTCAGAGAAACCTACTGAAACTATCCTTCAACCTTCAAATGTTGAAGGTAGTGTTCCATCCTTTATTACTTTGAGCTCCGCTGTGGGCTTATTACAATCTTGGACTATCCTAGAGGTCCCAGACATTGAAAACACTCTTAGTCGTGAGAGAGTTACTACTTTGGCTGCTCAACACATTACCTCTGTAAGTATTATTGATTTGAACCTTCTACCTTTAATATTATGTTCGTACATTGACTTAGAATTATTCCTCTTTCCAGTTGGTGACGTGTTTCAACAGCATTGTGAAGAGAGATGAAGCCATCCGAGCTTCCAGTTCCTCGGATGGAGTAAAAAAGGCTTTTACTGGATTGACCCAGTCTTTAAAGGAATCTCATCAAAAGTATGAGGAGAATAAAATTGCTTGGGAGAAACAGGTTAAGTCTGTCGAGCAAGAAAGAGACCGAGCTGTGGAGGCCTTTAAAGATTTGGAGAAGAAGATGAAAGAGTCTGAGAAGAAGAATAAAGAGCTTGGGGAGAAACTCAAAAATGCTGAGGAGTTTGAGAACAAGCTCAAAACCGCTGAAGAGGAAGTCGGTAGACTTCATGAAGTTGATCGCCAAAAGATGGCGGTGGAAGGGAGATTGAATGCTGCTGATGAACTTCTGGTTGAGAGGATTTTCGCGGAGAAATCCAGGAGAAAACTTGCAGTTAAAAAGTCCTTTAGCACTGGCTGGAACAAGGGATGGAACAAAGGTCTAGCTTCCATGTCTTCCCAGATGGAGTTTGCTAGTGTTAAATACTTCAGAGATGGATATGTTGCGGCTCTACAGGAGCTAAAGGTCACTGAGACTTCAGACTTGTTCTAGCGACATGTTCATGGTCCCCTCCCTCTCCTGGAGAAGAAGAAGAAGATGAAGCTGCTTCAGAAGGGTCTTCAATGATAGTTGGAGATCAAGTCCCTACTGTTGAACTTCGCTTTGAACAGCCCCAACCAACTATTAGTCCTACCGAGCAGCTACTCGTGCCCACTGAGCAACTAGCCTCTTCCTCGAAACCTCCTGAGGAAGTTATAGGAAATAAAAAGAAGGTGTAGAGTAGTTAAGTGTTTATTTTGTTATTTTATTGGATGTAGACTCAACTTTTGTATTTTTGTTTATGATGAAATGAAAATTCAAGCTTTTGGTTATCTATCTTAACTTCTTCTTCTTCTTGCTCTGTCTGCATTCTTATTAATTCTTTCTATCTCTTTTCTTTACTAGTTTATGGCTAGAATAGATCTCTTGTCAGCCTACGATACTGAACTGATGAAAAAATTCAATGACTACTTCAAGGATGGCCATGCTAACTTGAATGAAGCTCAAATCATCAACATCCTTGGTCCAGACACTTCTGAACGAGCAGTCAAAGCCTATCAATATTTGAAGTGCTTGCTCGACTGTGCAGTTGCCAACAATGTGGCATATTATGAGATGATTAAAGATCTCTGGGGTATCATCGAGGAACTTCAACAACAATACAAGGAATCTTTTACCCTTTTACATCAGGGGTACGAGAAAAAATATCAGCAACTAAATGCTGAAAAAGGATATGATAAGTTCATTGTTGCTTACAAAAAGAAAGAGATAATTCTAAGGGTTGAGGTCAAGGAGCATAGGCAAATCGCGAAGATACTGGAGCAGGAAAATAATGTTTTGCAAGAAGTGATATCCCAATTAAAATTGGCAGCGTCTTCCTCGGGAACCATTGTCCCTGTTAATGATGAAGGTTTCTCTTTTTGGAGGTGGAGAATGCCAACTTGAGAGATGAATTGGAAACTTTAAAGAGGATTGGGCCCTCTCCTTCTACTCGCGGAAGAGAAAGAGCTTCTCGGATTACTGTTGAAAAAGCTAGAACACAGGCAGCCTTGGAGAATCAGGCATTCCAGTTGATGGCGAAGAATCAGGCATTAGCTAAGATGTCTAAAAAGATTCTAAACCTCGACGAGCAACTCTCTGCACAAAGCTCTGCCTTGGAGAATAAAGAACTTTTAGTGAAGAACCTCCACGAGCAACTGGAGAGGTTGACCTATCAGTTTCACAAACAACCCAAAGAGTTTTGGATGGCTGGATATAATGAAGCCCTTTATCACCTCGATGATCGAATCCAGAATTCAAATAACGAGGGTTACAAGCAAGAATGGCTGAATGCACTGGGGGTGTTAAAATTGGAGTAGGGCCATTATCTCTGGGATTACTATGACCCTAGATTGATCGAGTAGCCCGTGCCACCCTTCAAACTTGATATGAGATGGATTCCTGCTCGGGCAATTCCCCAGTGCTTAATCTCTAAGTATCTCGGCGACTACAGTCTTCGTTCTAATTTTGAGATATCTCTCCCGGAGCACTTACTTAATCGGCCATCAGTGATGAATGTCAGGATGCTTAGAGATATGAACTTCATAAATTCTCCTTACGCCTTAGATGATCCTCCTGCTGGAGTAGAGCCTGTTTCAAAGGCATAAGGGAAAAAGCCAATAGAATAGGATTTTTATGTAATGGTTTCTACTTTCCACAGCATATGTAATCCTTCTCGATTTGAATGAAAAGTTTTGGTAATGAAATACATTTCTCACATCATTTGTCTTATGTTATTACTTTATAAAATATCTATTTTATTCTCTGTTGAATGTGTATGTATATCTTGTAAGAAAACAAAAATTTACTGTGTTATTTTAAATTGCTGACCAACTGGAGTTGGTGAAAATTTATTGTTGACCATTCTGAGTTTGTGATAATTATTTGACGATCAACCGGAGTTGGTGGCAATTTGATATGCCATAAGTAAAGAAATTATGTTTTATTTTTTTATTATAGTGACTAATCACTTTTTAATTATAAGCCACGAAACGACTTCCATCGCATGATATTGCTTAAACAATTGTTTCCGACCAACCGGAGTTGGTGGATTTTTATTCCCGACCAACCGTAGTTGGTGGATTTTATTTTATCGACAAATCGTAGTTAGTGGACCGATCGACCGTAGTTGGGGGGTTTTATTTTACCTACCAACCGTAGTTGGTGGACCAACCAACCGTAGTTGGGGGGTTTTATTTTGCCGACCAACCGTAGTTGGTGGACCGACCAATCGTAGTTGGGGGGTTTTATTTTACCGACCAACCGTAGTTGGTGCATTTTATTTTACCGACCAACCGTAGTTGGGGGGGTTTATTTTACCGACCAACCGTAGTTGGTGAATTTTATTTTACCGACCGTAGTTGGGGGGGTTTATTTTACCGACCAACCGTAGTTGGTGGACCGACCAACCGTAGTTGGGGGGTTTATTTTACCAAAAAAAAAAGTTGGGGGGGTTTATTTTACAGACCAACCGTAGTTGGGGGGGTTTATTTTATCGACCAATCGTAGTTGGTGGACAGACCAACCGTAGTTGGTGGATTTTTGTTCTGAACTTGATGCGTAGTGTGTAGCACTAATACTCCAAAAAATTTCATCAAAAGGAGAGAATTGGATAAAAACTTCAACACTTTATTCATACTAAAGAAAACTTCATTTACATAGGAATCCCAACTACTGATAATACTTGCGTAGATGTTCTGGATTCCATGCATTCTTAAATTCTTCCCCCTTCAACGTTTCAATACTCTAGGTTCCTGGACGAACAACTTCTGTTACTCTGTAGGGTCCATACCAGTTAGCTTCTAATTTATTGTGCTTTTGAATTACTTTCTTTAGGACATAGTCTCCTTCCTTCAAATCACACTTTTTTACCCTCTTGTTGTAAAACAAAGTTGTTCGTTGTTGATATGCATCATTCCTGATTGCTGCTTCTTCTCTAACTTCCTCGAGCATATCCAAGTCTAATCTTCTCATCAAGTCACTGATAGGAGAATTGAAATTCAGCACTCTGTGTGTGGGGAGGCCTAGCTCGGCAGGTATAACAGCTTCACTTCCAAATGCCAGCATGTATGGAGATTCTCCTGTTGCTGCTCGTGGTGTAGTACGATAAGCCCACAGTACAGAATGTAGCTCGTTTATCAAATGTGCCTTCGCATAATCCAGTCTTTTCTTCAAATCATTCAGTAACGTTCTGTTTGTCACCTCAGTTTGTCCATTGTCCTGGGGATGGCTTGGTGTAGAGTGGGTTTTCAATATGTTTGACTGATGACAATATGCAGCGAACTCCTCGTTATCAAATTGAGTTCCATGGTCTGTGATGAATGCATGAGGAAGACCATATCTACAAATGATGTTCTTCCATATAAATTGATACACCTTGTCATATGTCATATCAATAAGGGGCTCAGCTTCCACCCACTTAGTAAAGTAATCCACCGCGACCACGAGATATTTAAATCTTCCCCTGGTCGTTGGAAGTGGCCCGACCAAGTCAATTCCCCACATGGAAAATGGCCAAGGGGAAGTAATGGGTGTTAACAATGCTTGGGTAGTTCTTCGGATAGAGGAGAAGCATTGACATTTGTCACATTTTTTGTCATAGGCTATACAATCAACCCTCATTGTTGGCCAATAGTATCCTTGCGTCATTATTCTTTAGAAAAGCGTCTGACCTGCTACATGGGCTCCACAAGACCCTTCATGGACCTCTTCAATCAAGTCTTTCACCTCGGAGGGATGCACACATCTTTGCAAACCTGCTATAATTCCTCGTCTATATAGAATACCATTATTCAATACATAACGAGCAACTTTAAACTTTAGTTTCTTGGCTGTGAGTTTATCAGTTGGCAAAACCCCTTCTTCAATATATGCCCTGATGGGATCCATCCAAGATGGTCCTAAAACAAGGCACTACACCAAAACTGGCGATTGGTCACGGCCAAAATCCCTGACCAAACCTGTGGGTCGCGGACTTGGGCCGTGACCATTTCGGGAGTGACCATTTTCGTGGGTCGCGGCCCAAGTCCGTGACCAAAAAATGGTCACGGCCGAGAGGGGTCACGGCAGATGGTCGCGGACTTAGGCCGTGACCCATGCCGTGATGGGTCGCGGCTCTAATCCGTGACCCATAACCGTGACAAATTGGTCGCGGCCAAAGTCCGCGACCCATGTGCGTGACAAAAAAAAATTAAAAAAATTGGTCGCGGCCCTTGTCCATGACCCACAACCGTGACAAATTGGTCGCGGCCAAAGTCCGCGACCCATGTGCGTGACAAAAAAAAATTAAAAAAATTGGTCACGGTCCTTGTCCATGACCCACGACCGTGACAAATTGGTCACGGACTTTGGCCGCGACCCATGTGTGTGACAAAAAAAATTTAAAAAAAATTGGTCGCGGCCCTAGTCCGCGACCCATTACCGTGACAAAAAATAAAAAAAATGGTCGCGGACTTTGGCCGCGACCATTTTTAAGCGCGACAAAAAAAAGTAAATTGGGGTTCATGACCATATTTATCTGTAATTTAAAAAAAATGTATAGGCAAAACAATAATTTAAGCGCGACAAAAATGTATAGGACAAAGTCCATGACCATATTTATCTGTAATTTAAAAAAAATGTATTTTTTTTTGCCCAATCCTAAAATTGGGGTTCTTGTGAGTGCATCATCGGTTGCTACGAGGTGTTACAAATATTTATTATAGGCAAAACAATAAAAAAAAATCACAAATTGCGAATTGAGAATGTTGTTAATAAACAAATATATATACAAACATAAAAATATTACACGTCTTAATAATTCACAGACCAAAAAAAAATTGGGCAGAGTTTCCTCTATTTTCTTGACATTCCAAAACCTGTAAATGAAAAACCTGCTTATTATAAAGCCCGCACGGCTATAAAATTCAACAATCAAATTATAAAAGCCCGCACGGCCATAAAACTAAACAATAAAAGCCTGCACGGCTATAACACATAAAAAACATTATCCTGAATGTCCACAACATATAAATAATCATCATGTTGTAAAACATTGCCTCCTTCATTTGATCCACGCGCAAAAATCCTACAAATGATAGGATACAAAAAATAAAAGTATCAGTAACCAAGTAATTTTACAAAAAAATTAATCAAGCTGAAAAATTGCATATATGAGTTAAAATTATCAGTAACCAAGTAGAAATATAAAAATTAAGTGTGGAAATAAGCAAATTACTGCCGTACTCTCAAACCGGGAGACCCGCGGCTGCGGGGTCAGTTCCTACGAGTTACGTTGGTCCCGTGGGAGGTGTTGGTGCCACCCACGGGGCCGTTCGGGGGTTGTTTCGAGTTCTCACCCTCTAACGCCATGTTTTTAAGCCTAAGTGTGGAAATAAGAAAATTACCGTCGTACACTCAAACCGGGACACCCGCGGCTGCGGGGTCAGTTCCTACGAGTTACGTTGGTCCCGTGGGAGGTGTTGGTGCCACCCACGGGGCCGTTCGGGGGCTGTTTCGAGTTCTCACCCTCTAACGCCATGTTTTTAATCCCAAGTGTAGAAATAAGCAAATTACCGTCGTACTCTCAAACCAGGACACCCGCGACTGCGGCGTCCGTTCCCACGAGTTACGTTGGTCCCGTGGGAGGTGTTAGTGCCACCCACGGGGCCGTTCGGGGGCTGTTTCGAGTATTCACCCTCTAACGCCATGTTAAGCCTAAGTGTAGAAATAAGCAAATTACCGTCGTACTCTCAAATCGGGACACCCGCGGCTGCGGGGTCAGTTCCTATGAGTTACGTTGGTCCCGTGGGAGGTGTTGGTGCCACCCACGGGGCCGTTCGGGGGCTGTTTCGAGTTCTCACCCTCTAACGCCATGTTTTTAAGCCTAAGTGTGGAAATAAGCAAATTACCGTCGTACACTCAAACCGGGACACCCGCGGCTGCGGCGTCCGTTCCCACGAGTTACGTTGGTCCCGTGGGAGGTGTTAGTGCCACCCACGGGGCCGTTCAGGGGCAGTTTCGAGTTTTCACCCTCTAACGCCATGTTTTTAAGCCTAAGTGTAGAAATAAGCAAATTACCGTCGTACTCTCAAACCGGGACACCCGCGGCTGCGGCGTCCGTTTCCACGAGTTACGTTGGTCCCGTGGGAGGTGTTAGTGCCACCCACGGGGCCGTTCGGGGGCTGTTTCGAGTTTTCACCCTCTAACGCCATGTTAAGCCTAAGTGTAGAAATAAGCAAATTACCGTCGTACTCTCAAACCGGGACACCCGCGGCTGCGGGGTCAGTTCCTACGAGTTACGTTGGTCCCGTGGGAGGTGTTGGTGCCACCCACGGGGCCGTTCGGGGGCTGTTTCGAGTTCTCACCCTCTAACGCCATGTTTTTAAGCCTAAGTGTGGAAATAAGAAAATTATCGTCGTACTCTCAAACCGGGACACCCGCGGCTGCGGGGTCCGTTCCCACGAGTTACGTTGGTCCCGTGGGAGGTGTTGGTGCCACCCACGGGGCCGTTCGGGGGCTGTTTCTAGTTCTCACCCTCTAACACCATGTTTTTAAGCCTAAGTGTGGAAATAAGCAAATTATCATCGTACTCTCAAACCGGGACACCCGCGGCTGCGGGGTCATTTCCTACGAGTTACGTTGGTCCCGTGGGAGGTGTTGGTGCCACCCACGGGGCCGTTCGGAGGCTGTTTCGAGTTCTCACCCTCTAACGCCATGTTTTTAAGCCTAAGTGTGGAAATAAGCAAATTACCGTCGTACTCTCAAACTGGGAGACCCGCGGCTGCGGGGTCCGTTCCCACGAGTTACGTTGGTCCCGTGGGAGGTGTTAGTGCCACCCACGGGGCCGTTCGGGGGCTGTTTCGAGTATTCACCCTCTAACGCCATGTTAAGCCTAAGTGTACAAATAAGCAAATTACCGTCGTACTCTCAAACCGGGACACCCGCGGCTGCGGGGTTAGTTCCTACGAGTTACGTTGGTCCCGTGGGAGGTGTTGGTGCCACCCACGGGGCCGTTCGGGGGCTGTTTCGAGTTCTCACCCTCTAACGCCATGTTTTTAAGCCTAAGTGTGGAAATAAGCAAATTACCGTCGTACTCTCAAATCGGGAGACCCGCGGCTGCGGGGTCCGTTCCCACGAGTTACGTTGGTCCCGTGGGAGGTGTTAGTGCCACCCACGGGGCCGTTCGGGGGCTGTTTCGAGTATTCACCCTCTAACGCAGTGTTAAGCCTAAGTGTACAAATAAGCAAATTACCGTCTTACTCTCAAACCGGGACACCCGCGGCTGCGGGGTTAGTTCCTACGAGTTACGTTGGTCCCGTGGGAGGTGTTGGTGCCACCCACGGGGCCGTTCGGGGGCTGTTTCGAGTTCTCACCCTCTAACGCCATGTTTTTAAGCCTAAGTGTGGAAATAAGCAAATTACCGTCGTACTCTCAAACCGGGACACCCGCGGCTGCAGGGTCCGTTCCCACGAGTTACGTTGGTCCCGTGGGAGGTGTTAGTGCCACCCACGGGGCCGTTCGGGGGCTGTTTCGAGTTTTCACCCTCTAACGCCATGTTAAGCCTAAGTGTAGAAATAAGCAAATTACCGTCGTACTCTCAAACCGGGACACCCGCGGCTGCGGGGTCAGTTCCTACGAGTTACGTTGGTCCCGTGGGAGGTGTTGGTGCCTCCCACGGGGCCGTTCGGGGGCTGTTTCGAGTTCTCACCCTCTAACGCCATGTTTTTAAGCCTAAGTGTGGAAATAAGCAAATTACCGTCGTACTCTCAAACCGGGACACCCGCGGCTGCGGGGCCCGTTCCCACGAGTTACGTTGGTCCCGTGGGAGGTGTTAGTGCCACCCACGGGGCCGTTCGGGGGCTGTTTCGAGTTCTCACCCTCTAACGCCATGTTTTTAAGCCTAAGTGTAGAAATAAGCAAATTACCGTCGTACTCTCAAACCGGGACACCCGCGGCTGCGGCGTCCGTTCCCACGAGTTACGTTGGTCCCGCGGGAGGTGTTAGTGCCACCCACGGGGCCGTTCGCGGGCTGTTTCGAGTTCTCACCCTCTAACGCCATGTTTTTAAGCCTAAGTGTGGAAATAAGCAAATTACCGTCGTACTCTCAAACCGGGAGACCCGCGGCTGCGGGGTCCGTTCCCACGAGTTACGTTGGTCCCGTGGGAGGTGTTAGTGCCCTCCACGGGGCCGTTCGGGGGCTGTTTCGAGTTTTCACCCTCTAACGTCATGTTAAGCCTAAGTGTAGAAATAAGCAAATTACCGTCGTACTCTCAAACCGGGACACCCGCGGCTGCGGGGTCAGTTCCTACGAGTTACGTTGGTCCCGTGGGAGGTGTTGGTGCGACCCACGGGGCCGTTCGGGGGCTGTTTCGAGTTCTCACCCTCTAACGCCATGTTTTTAAGCCTAAGTGTGGAAATAAGCAAATTACCGTCGTACTCTCAAACCGGGACACCCGCGGCTGCGGGGTCCGTTCCCACGAGTTACGTTGGTCCCGTGGGAGGTGTTAGTGCCACCCACGGGGCCGTTCGGGGGCTGTTTCGAGTTCTCACCCTCTAACGCCATGTTTTTAAGCCTAAGTGTAGAAATAAGCAAATTACCGTCGTACTCTCAAACCGGGACACCCGCGGCTGCGGCGTCCGTTCCCACAAGTTACGTTGGTCCCGTGGGAGGTGTTAGTGCCACCCACGGGGCCGTTCGGGGGCTGTTTCGAGTATTCACCCTCTAACGCCATGTTAAGCCTATGTGTAGAAATAAGTAAATTACCGTCGTACTCTCAAACCGGGACACCCGCGGCTGCGGGGTCAGTTCCTACGAGTTACGTTGGTCCCGTGGGAGGTGTTGGTGCCACCCACGGGGCCGTTCGGGGGCTGTTTCGAGTTCTCACCCTCTAACGCCATGTTTTTAAGCCTAAGTGTGGAAATAAGCAAATTATCATCGTACTCTCAAACCGGGACACCCGCGGCTGCGGGGTCAGTTCCTACGAGTTACGTTGGTCCCGTGGGAGGTGTTGGTGCCACCCACGGGGACGTTCGGAGGCTGTTTCGAGTTCTCACCCTCTAACGCCATGTTTTTAAGCCTAAGTGTGGAAATAAGCAAATTACCGTCGTACTCTCAAACCGGGAGACCCGCGGCTGCGGGGTCCGTTCCCACGAGTTACGTTGGTCCCGTGGGAGGTGTTAGTGCCACCCACGGGGCCGTTCGGGGGCTGTTTCGAGTATTCACCCTCTAACGCCATGTTAAGCCTAAGTGTAGAAATAAGCAAATTATCGTCGTACTCTCAAACCGGGACACCCGCGGCTGCGGGGTCAGTTCCTACGAGTTACGTTGGTCCCGTGGGAGGTGTTGGTGC
Source organism: Sambucus nigra (assembly GCA_949130495.1). Classification (NCBI taxonomy): domain Eukaryota; kingdom Viridiplantae; phylum Streptophyta; class Magnoliopsida; order Dipsacales; family Adoxaceae; genus Sambucus; species Sambucus nigra. Next base: position 469,950,486 of record OX422215.1, on the reverse strand, counting down.
CACCCACGGGGCCGTTCGGAGGCTGTTTCGAGTTCTCACCCTCTAACGCCATGTTTTTAAGCCTAAGTGTAGAAATAAGCAAATTACCGTCGTACTCTCAAACCGGGACACCCGCGGCTGCGGCGTCCGTTCCCACGAGTTACGTTGGTCCCGTGGGAGGTGTTAGTGCCACCCACGGGGCCATTCGGGGGCTGTTTCGAGTTTTCACCCTCTAACGCCATGTTAAGCCTAAGTGTAGAAATAAGCAAATTACCGTCGTACTCTCAAACCGGGACACCCGCGGCTGCGGGGTCAGTTCCTACGAGTTACGTTGGTCCCATGGGAGGTGTTGGTGCCACCCACGGGGCCGTTCGGGGGCTGTTTCGAGTTCTCACCCTCTAACGCCATGTTTTTAAGCCTAAGTGTGGAAATAAGAAAATTACCGTCGTACTCTCAAACCGGGACACCCGCGGCTGCGGGGTCCGTTCCCACGAGTTACGTTGGTCCCGTGGGAGGTGTTGGTGCCACCCACGGGGCCGTTCGGGGGCTGTTTCGAGTTCTCACCCTCTAACGCCATGTTTTTAAGCCTAAGTGTGGAAATAAGCAAATTATCATCGTACTCTCAAACCGGGACACCCGCGGCTGCGGGGTCAGTTCCTACGAGTTACGTTGGTCCCGTGGGAGGTGTTGGTGCCACCCACGGGGCCGTTCGGAGGCTGTTTCGAGTTCTCACCCTCTAACGCCATGTTTTTAAGCCTAAGTGTGGAAATAAGCAAATTACCGTCGTACTCTCAAACCGGGAGACCCGCGGCTGCGGGGTCCATTCCCACGAGTTACGTTGGTCTCGTGGGAGGTGTTAGTGCCACCCACGGGGCCGTTCGGGGGCTGTTTCGAGTATTCACCCTCTAACGCCATGTTAAGCCTAAGTGTACAAATAAGCAAATTACCGTCGTACTCTCAAACCGGGACACCCGCGGCTGCGGGGTCAGTTCCTACGACTTACGTTGGTCCCGTGGGAGGTGTTGGTGCCACCCACGGGGCCGTTCGGGGGCTGTTTCGAGTTCTCACCCTCTAACGCCATGTTTTTAAGCCTAAGTGTGGAAATAAGCAAATTACCGTCGTACTCTCAAACCGGGAGACCCGCGGCTGCGGGGTCCGTTCCCACGAGTTACATTGGTCCCGTGGGAGGTGTTAGTGCCACCCACGGGGCCGTTCGGGGGCTGTTTCGAGTATTCACCCTCTAACGCCATGTTAAGCCTAAGTGTACAAATAAGCAAATTACCGTCGTACTCTCAAACCGGGACACCCGCGGCTGCGGGGTCAGTTCCTACGAGTTACGTTGGTCCCGTGGGAGGTGTTGGTGCCACCCACGGGGCCGTTCGGGGGCTGTTTCGAGTTCTCACCCTCTAACGCCATGTTTTTAAGCCTAAGTGTGGAAATAAGCAAATTACCGTCGTACTCTCAAACCGGGACACCCGCGGCTGCGGCGTCCATTCCCACGAGTTACGTTGGTCCCGTGGGAGGTGTTAGTGCCACCCACGGGGCCGTTCGGGGGCTGTTTCGAGTTTTCACCCTCTAACGCCATGTTAAGCCTAAGTGTAGAAATAAGCAAATTACCGTCGTACTCTCAAACCGGGACACCCGCGGCTGCGGAATCAGTTCCTACGAGTTACGTTGGTCCCGTGGGAGGTGTTGGTGCCACCCACGGGGCCGTTCGGGGGCTGTTTCGAGTTCTCACCCTCTAACGCCATGTTTTTAAGCCTAAGTGTGGAAATAAGCAAATTACCGTCGTACTCTCAAACCGGGACACCCGCGGCTGCGGGGTCAGTTCCTACGAGTTACGTTGGTCCCGTGGGAGGTGTTGGTGCCACCCACGGGGCCGTTCGGAGGCTGTTTCGAGTTCTCACCCTCTAACGCCATGTTTTTAAGCCTAAGTGTAGAAATAAGCAAATTATCGTCGTACTCTCAAACCGGGACACCCGCGGCTGCGGCGTCCATTCCCACGAGTTACGTTGGTCCCGTGGGAGGTGTTAGTGCCACCCACGGGGCCGTTCGGGGGCTGTTTCGAGTTTTCACCCTCTAACGCCATGTTAAGCCTAAGTGTAGAAATAAGCAAATTACCGTCGTACTCTCAAACCGGGACACCCGCGGCTGCGGGGTCAGTTCCTACGAGTTACGTTGGTCCCATGGCAGGTGTTGGTGCCACCCACGGGGCCGTTCGGGGGCTGTTTCGAGTTCTCACCCTCTAACGCCATGTTTTTAAGCCTAAGTGTGAAAATAAGAAAATTACCGTCGTACTCTCAAACCGGGACACCCGCGGCTGCGGGGTCCGTTCCCACGAGTTACGTTGGTCCCGTGGGAGGTGTTGGTGCCACCCACGGGGCCGTTCGGGGGCTGTTTCGAGTTCTCACCCTCTAACGCCATGTTTTTAAGCCTAAGTGTGGAAATAAGCAAATTATCATCGTACTCTCAAACCGGGACACCCGCGGCTGCGGGGTCAGTTCCTACGAGTTACGTTGGTCCCGTGGGAGGTGTTGGTGCCACCCACGGGGCCGTTCGGAGGCTGTTTCGAGTTCTCACCCTCTAACGCCATGTTTTTAAGCCTAAGTGTGGAAATAAGCAAATTACCGTCGTACTCTCAAACCGGGAGACCCGCGGCTGCGGGGTCCGTTCCCACGAGTTACGTTGGTCCCGTGGGAGGTGTTAGTGCCACCCACGGGGCCGTTCGGGGGCTGTTTCGAGTATTCACCCTCTAACGCCATGTTAAGCCTAAGTGTACAAATAAGCAAATTACCGTCGTACTCTCAAACCGGGACACCCGCGGCTGCGGGGTCAGTTCCTACGAGTTACGTTGGTCCCGTGGGAGGTGTTGGTGCCACCCACGGGGCCGTTCGGGGGCTGTTTCGAGTTCTCACCCTCTAACGCCATGTTTTTAAGCCTAAGTGTGGAAATAAGCAAATTACCGTCGTACTCTCAAACCGGGAGACCCGCGGCTGCGGGGTCCGTTCCCACGAGTTACGTTGGTCCCGTGGGAGGTGTTAGTGCCACCCACGGGGCCGTTCGGGGGCTGTTTCGTGTATTCACCCTCTAACGCCATGTTAAGCCTAAGTGTACAAATAAGCAAATTACCGTCGTACTCTCAAACCGGGACACCTGCGGTTGCGGGGTCAGTTCCTACGAGTTACGTTGGTCCCGTGGGAGGTGTTGGTGCCACCCACGGGGCCGTTCGGGGGCTGTTTCGAGTTCTCACCCTCTAACGCCATGTTTTTAAGCCTAAGTGTGGAAATAAGCAAATTACCGTCGTACTCTCAAACCGGGACACCCGCGGCTGCGGCGTCCGTTCCCACGAGTTACGTTGGTCCCGTGGGAGGTGTTAGTGCCACCCACGGGGCCGTTCAGGGGCTGTTTCGAGTTTTCACCCTCTAACGCCATGTTAAGCCTAAGTGTAGAAATAAGCAAATTACCGTCGTACTCTCAAACCGGGACACCCGCGGCTGCGGAATCAGTTCCTATGAGTTACGTTGGTCCCGTGGGAGGTGTTGGTGCCACCCACGGGGCCGTTCGGGGGCTGTTTCGAGTTCTCACCCTCTAACGCCATGTTTTTAAGCCTAAGTGTGGAAATAAGCAAACTACCGTCGTACTCTCAAACCGGGACACCCGCGGCTGCGGGGTCCGTTCCCACGAGTTACGTTGGTCCCGTGGGAGGTGTTGGTGCCACCCACAGGGCCGTTCGGGGGCTGTTTCGAGTTTTCACCCTCTAACGCCATGTTTTTAAGCCTAAGTGTGGAAATAAGCAAATTACCGTCGTACTCTCAAACCGGGACACCCGCGACTGCGGGGTCAGTTCCTACGAGTTACGTTGGTCCCGTGGGAGGTGTTGGTGCCACCCACGGGGCCGTTCGGGGGCTGTTTCGAGTTCTCATCCTCTAACGCCATGTTTTTAAGCCTAAGTGTGGAAATAAGCAAATTACCGTCGTACTCTCAAACCGGGACACCCGCGGCTGCGGCGTCCGTTCCCACGAGTTACGTTGGTCCCGTGGGAGGTGTTAGTGCCACCCACGGGGCCGTTCGGGGGCTGTTTCGAGTTTTCACCCTCTAACGCCATGTTAAGCCTAAGTGTAGAAATAAGCAAATTACCGTCGTACTCTCAAACCGGGACACCCGCGGCTGCGGAATCAGTTCCTACGAGTTACGTTGGTCCCGTGGGAGGTGTTGGTGCCACCCACGGGGCCGTTCGGGGGCTGTTTCGAGTTCTCACCCTCTAACGCCATGTTTTTAAGCCTAAGTGTGGAAATAAGCAAATTACCATCGTACTCTCAAACCGGGACACCCGCGGCTGCGGGGTCCGTTCCCACGAGTTACGTTGGTCCCGTGGGAGGTGTTAGTGCCACCCACGGGGCCGTTCGGGGGCTGTTTCGAGTTCTCACCCTCTAACGCCATGTTTTTAAGCCTAAGTGTAGAAATAAGCAAATTACCGTCGTACTCTCAAACCGGGACACCCGCGGCTGCGGCGTCCGTTCCCACGAGTTACGTTGGTCCCGTGGGAGGTGTTAGTGCCACCCACGGGGCCGTTCGGGGGCTGTTTCGAGTTTTCACCCTCTAACGCCATGTTAAGCCTAAGTGTAGAAATAAGCAAATTACCGTCGTACTCTCAAACCGGGACACCCGCGGCTGCGGGGTCAGTTCCTACGAGTTACGTTGGTCCCGTGGGAGGTGTTGGTACCACCCACGGGGCCGTTCGGGGGCTGTTTCGAGTTCTCACCCTCTAACGCCATGTTTTTAAGCCTAAGTGTGGAAATAAGCAAATTATCATCGTACTCTCAAACCGGGACACCCGCGGCTGCGGGGTCAGTTCCTACGAGTTACGTTGGTCCCGTGGGAGGTGTTGGTGCCACCCACGGGGCCGTTCGGAAGCTGTTTCGAGTTCTCACCCTCTAACGCCATGTTTTTAAGCCTAAGTGTGGAAATAAGAAAATTACCGTCGTACTCTCAAACCGGGAGACCCGCGGCTGCGGGGTCCGTTCCCACGAGTTACGTTGGTCCCGTGGGAGGTGTTAGTGCCACCCACGGGGCCGTTCGGGGGCTGTTTCGTGTATTCACCCTCTAACGCCATGTTAAGCCTATGTGTAGAAATAAGTAAATTACCGTCGTACTCTCAAACCGGGACACCCGCGGCTGCGGGGTCAGTTCCTACGAGTTACGTTGGTCCCGTGGGAGGTGTTGGTGCCACCCACGGGGCCGTTCGGGGGCTGTTTCGAGTTCTCACCCTCTAACGCCATGTTTTTAAGCCTAAGTGTGGAAATAAGCAAATTACCGTCGTACTCTCAAACCGGGACACCCGCGGCTGCGGCGTCCGTTCCCACAAGTTACGTTGGTCCCGTGGGAGGTGTTAGTGCCACCCACGGGGCCGTTCGGGGGCTGTTTCGAGTTTTCACCCTCTAACGCCATGTTAAGCCTAAGTGTAGAAATAAGCAAATTACCGTCGTACTCTCAAACCGGGACACCCGCGGCTGCGGGGTCAGTTCCTACGAGTTACGTTGGTCCCGTGGGAGGTGTTGGTGCGACCCACGGGGCCGTTCGGGGGCTGTTTCGAGTTCTCACTCTCTAACGCCATGTTTTTAAGCCTAAGTGTGGAAATAAGCAAATTACCGTCGTACTCTCAAACCGGGACACCCGCGGCTGCGGGGTCCGTTCCCACGAGTTACGTTGGTCCCGTGGGAGGTGTTGGTGCCACCCACGGGGCCGTTCGGGGGCTGTTTCGAGTTCTCACCCTCTAACGCCATGTTTTTAAGCCTAAGTGTGGAAATAAGCAAATTATCATCGTACTCTCAAACCGGGACACCCGCGGCTGCGGGGTCAGTTCCTACGAGTTACGTTGGTCCCGTGGGAGGTGTTGGTGCCACCCACGGGGCCGTTCGGAGGCTGTTTCGAGTTCTCACCCTCTAACGCCATGTTTTTAAGCCTAAGTGTGGAAATAAGCAAATTACCGTCGTACTCTCAAATCGGGAGACCCGCGGCTGCGGGGTCCGTTCCCACGAGTTACGTTGGTCCCGTGGGAGGTGTTAGTGCCACCCACGGGGCCGTTCGGGGGCTGTTTCGAGTTTTCACCCTCTAACGCCATGTTTTTAAGCCTAAGTGTGGAAATAAGCAAATTACCGTCGTACTCTCAAACCGGGAGACCCGCGGCTGCGGGGTCCGTTCCCACGAGTTACGTTGGTCCCGTGGGAGGTGTTAGTGCCACCCACGGGGCCGTTCGGGGGCTGTTTCGAGTTCTCACCCTCTAACGCCATGTTTTTAAGCCTAAGTGTGGAAATAAGCAAATTACCGTCGTACTCTCAAACCAGGACCCCCGCGGCTGCGGGGTCCGTTCCCACGAGTTACGTTGGTCCCGTGGGAGGTGTTGGTGCCACCCACGGGGCCGTTCGGGGGCTGTTTCGAGTTCTCACCCTCTAACGCCATGTTTTTAAGCCTAAGTGTGGAAATAAGCAAATTATCATCGTACTCTCAAACCGGGACACCCGCGGCTGCGGGGTCAGTTCCTACGAGTTACGTTGGTCCCGTGGGAGGTGTTGGTGCCACCCACGGGGCCGTTCGGAGGCTGTTTCGAGTTCTCACCCTCTAACGCCATGTTTTTAAGCCTAAGTGTAGAAATAAGAAAATTAGCGTCGTACTCTCAAACCGGGACACCCGCGGCTGCGGCGTCCGTTCCCACGAGTTACATTGGTCCCGTGGGAGGTGTTAGTGCCACCCACGGGGCCGTTCGGGGGCTGTTTCGAGTTTTCACCCTCTAACGCCATGTTAAGCCTAAGTGTAGAAATAAGCAAATTACCGTCGTACTCTCAAAACGGGACACCCGCGGCTGCGGGGTCAGTTCCTACGAGTTACGTTGGTCCCGTGGGAGGTGTTGGTGCCACCCACGGGGCCGTTCGGGGGCTGTTTCGAGTTCTCACCCTCTAACGCCATGTTTTTAAGCCTAAGTGTGGAAATAAGCAAATTACCGTCGTACTCTCAAACCGGGACACCCGCGGCTGCGGGGTCCGTTCCCACGAGTTACGTTGGTCCCGTGGGAGGTGTTGGTGCCACCCACGGGGCCGTTCGGGGGCTGTTTCGAGTTCTCACCCTCTAACGCCATGTTTTTAAGCCTAAGTGTGGAAATAAGCAAATTATCCTCGTACTCTCAAACCGGGACACCCGCGGCTGCGGGGTCAGTTCCTACGAGTTACGTTGGTCCCGTGGGATGTGTTGGTGCCACCCACGGGGCCGTTCGGAGGCTGTTTCGAGTTCTCACCCTCTAACGCCATGTTTTTAAGCCTAAGTGTGGAAATAAGCAAATTACCATCGTACTCTCAAACCGGGAGACCCGCGGCTGCGGGGTCCGTTCCCACGAGTTACGTTGGTCCCGTGGGAGGTGTTAGTTCCACCCACGGGGCCGTTCGGGGGCTGTTTCGAGTTTTCACCCTCTAACGCCATGTTTTTAAGCCTAAGTGTAGAAATAAGCAAATTACCGTCGTACTCTCAAACCGGGACACCCGCGGTTGCGGCGTCCGTTCCCACGAGTTACGTTGGTCCCGTGGGAGGTGTTAGTGCCACCCACGGGGCCGTTCGGGGGCTGTTTCGAGTTTTCACCCTCTAACGCCATGTTAAGCCTAAGTGTAGAGATAAGCAAATTACCGTCGTACTCTCAAACCGGGACACCCGCGGCTGCGGGGTCAGTTCCTACGAGTTACGTTGGTCCCGTGGGAGGTGTTGGTGCCACCCACGGGGCCGTTTGGGGGCTGTTTCGAGTTCTCACCCTCTAACGCCATGTTTTTAAGCCTAAGTGTGGAAATAAGCAAATTACCGTCGTACTCTCAAACCGGGACACCCGCGGCTGCGGGGTCCGTTCCCACGAGTTACGTTGGTCCCGTGGGAGGTGTTGGTGCCACCCACGGGGCCGTTCGGGGGCTGTTTCGAGTTCTCACCCTCTAACGCCATGTTTTTAAGCCTAAGTGTGGAAATAAGCAAATTATCATCGTACTCTCAAACCGGGACACCCGCGGCTGCGGGGTCTGTTCCTACGAGTTACGTTGGTCCCGTGGGAGGTGTTGGTGCCACCCACGGGGCCGTTCGGAGGCTGTTTCGAGTTCTCACCCTCTAACGCCATGTTTTTAAGCCTAAGTGTGGAAATAAATAAAATTACCGTCGTACTCTCAAACCGGGACACCCGCGGCTGCGGCGTCCGTTCCCACGAGTTACGTTGGTCCCGTGGGAGGTGTTAGTGCCACCCACGGGGCCGTTCGGGGGCTGTTTCGAGTTTTCACCCTCTAACGCCATGTTAAGCCTAAGTGTAGAAATAAGCAAATTACCGTCGTACTCTCAAACCGGGACACCCGCAGCTGCGGGGTCAGTTCCTACGAGTTACGTTGGTCCCGTGGGAGGTGTTGGTGCCACCAACGGGGCCGTTCGGGGGCTGTTTCGAGTTCTCACCCTCTGACGCCATGTTTTTAAGCCTAAGTGTGGAAACAAGCAAATTACCGTCGTACTCTCAAACCGGGAGACCCGCGGCTGCGGGGTCCGTTCCCACGAGTTACGTTGGTCCCGTGGGAGGTGTTAGTGCCACCCACGGGGCCGTTCGGGGGCTGTTTCGTGTATTCACCCTCTAACGCCATGTTAAGCCTAAGTGTAGAAATAAGCAAATTACCGTCGTACTCTCAAACCGGGACACCCGCGGCTGCGGGATCAGTTCCTACGAGTTACGTTGGTCCCGTGGGAGGTGTTGGTGCCACCCACGGGGCCGTTCGGGGGCTGTTTCGAGTTCTCACCCTCTAACGCCATGTTTTTAAGCCGAAGTGTGGAAATAAGAAAATTACCATCGTACTCTCAAACCGGGACACCCGCGGCTGCGGCGTCCATTCCCACAAGTTACGTTGGTCCCGTGGGAGGTGTTAGTGCCACCCACGGGGCCGTTCGGGGGCTGTTTCGAGTTTTCACCCTCTAACGCCATGTTAAGCCTAAGTGTAGAAATAAGCAAATTACCGTCGTACTCTCAAACCGGGACACCCGCGGCTGCGGGGTCAGTTCCTACGAGTTACGTTGGTCCCGTGGGAGGTGTTGGTGCAACCCACGGGGCCGTTCGGGGGCTGTTTCGAGTTCTCACCCTCTAACGCCATGTTTTTAAGCCTAAGTGTGGAAATAAGCAAATTACCGTCGTACTCTCAAACCGGGACACCCGCGGCTGCGGGGTCCGTTCCCACGAGTTACGTTGGTCCCGTGGGAGGTGTTGGTGCCACCCACGGGGCCGTTCGGGGGCTGTTTCGAGTTCTCACCCTCTAACGCCATGTTTTTAAGCCTAAGTGTGGAAATAAGCAAATTATCATCGTACTCTCAAATCGGGACACCCGCGGCTGCGGGGTCAGTTCCTACGAGTTACGTTGGTCCCGTGGGAGGTGTTGGTGCCACCCACGGGGCCGTTCGGAGGCTGTTTCGAGTTCTCACCCTCTAACGCCATGTTTTTAAGCCTAAGTGTGGAAATAAGCAAATTACCGTCGTACTCTCAAACCGGGAGACCCGCGGCTGCGGGTTCCGTTCCCACGAGTTACGTTGGTCCCGTGGGAGGTGTTAGTGCCACCCACGGGGCCGTTCGGGGGCTGTTTCGAGTTTTCACCCTCTAACGCCATGTTTTTAAGCCTAAGTGTAGAAATAAGCAAATTACCGTCGTACTCTCAAACCGGGACACCCGCGGCTGCGGCGTCTGTTCCCACGAGTTACGTTGGTCCCGTGGGAGGTGTTAGTGCCACCCACGGGGCCGTTCGGGGGCTGTTTCGAGTTCTCACCCTCTAACGCCATGTTTTTAAGCCTAAGTGTGGAAATAAGCAAATTACCGTCGTACTCTCAAACCGGGACACCCGCGGCTGCGGGGTCAGTTCCTACGAGTTACGTTGGTCCCGTGGGACGTGTTGGTGCCACCCACGGGGCCGTTTGGGGGCTGTTTCGAGTTCTCACCCTCTAACGCCATGTTTTTAAGCCTAAGTGTGGAAATAAGCAAATTACCGTCGTACTCTCAAACTGGGACACCCGCGGCTGCGGGGTCCGTTCCCACGAGTTACGTTGGTCCCGTGGGAGGTGTTGGTGCCACCCACGGGGCCGTTCGGGGGCTGTTTCGAGTTATCACCCTCTAACGCCATGTTTTTAAGCCTAAGTGTGGAAATAAGCAAATTATTATCGTACTCTCAAACCGGGACACCCGCGGCTGCGGGCTCAGTTCCGACGAGTTGCATTGGTCCCGTGGGAGGTGTTGGTGCCACCCACGGGGCCGTTCGGAGGCTGTTTCGAGTTCTCACCCTCTAACGCCATGTTTTTAAGCCTAAGTGTGGAAATAAGCAAATTACCGTCGTACTCTCAAACCGGGAGACCCGCGGCTGCGGGTTCCGTTCCCACGAGTTACGTTGGTCCCGTGGGAGGTGTTAGTGCCACCCACGGGGCCGTTCGGGGGCTGTTTCGAGTTTTCACCCTCTAACGCCATGTTTTTAAGCCTAAGTGTAGAAATAAGCAAATTACCGTCGTACTCTCAAACCGGGACACCCGCGGCTGCGGCGTCTGTTCCCACGAGTTACGTTGGTCCCGTGGGAGGTGTTAGTGCCACCCACGGGGCCGTTCGGGGGCTGTTTCGAGTTTTCACCCTCTAACGCCATGTTAAGCCTAAGTGTAGAAATAAGCAAATTACCGTCGTACTCTCAAACCGGGACACCCGCGGCTGCGGGGTCAGTTCCTACGAGTTACGTTGGTCCCGTGGGACGTGTTGGTGCCACCCACGGGGCCGTTTGGGGGCTGTTTCGAGTTCTCACCCTCTAACGCCATGTTTTTAAGCCTAAGTGTGGAAATAAGCAAATTACCGTCGTACTCTCAAACTGGGACACCCGCGGCTGCGGGGTCCGTTCCCACGAGTTACGTTGGTCCCGTGGGAGGTGTTGGTGCCACCCACGGGGCCGTTCGGGGGCTGTTTCGAGTTCTCACCCTCTAACGCCATGTTTTTAAGCCTAAGTGTGGAAATAAGCAAATTATCATCGTACTCTCAAACCGGGACACCCGCGGCTGCGGGGTCAGTTCCTACGAGTTACGTTGGTCCCGTGGGAGGTGTTGGTGCCACCCACGGGGCCGTTCGGAGGCTGTTTCGAGTTCTCACCCTCTAACGCCATGTTTTCAAGCCTAAGTGTGGAAACAAGAAAATTACCGTCGTACTCTCAAACCGGGAGACCCGCGGCTGCGGGGTCCGTTCCCACGAGTTACGTTGGTCCCGTGGGAGGTGTTAGTGCCACCCACGGGGCCGTTCGGGGGCTGTTTCGAGTATTCACCCTCTAACGCCATGTTAAGCCTAAGTGTAGAAATAAGCAAATTACCGTCGTACTCTCAAACCGGGACACCCGCGGCTGCGGGGTCAGTTCCTACGAGTTATGTTGGTCCCGTGGGAGGTGTTGGTGCCACCCACGGGGCCGTTCGGGGGCTGTTTCGAGTTCTCACCCTCTAACGCCATGTTTTTAAGCCTAAGTGTGGAAATAAGCAAATTACCGTCGTACTCTCAAACCGGGACACCCGCGGCTGCGGGGTCCGTTCCCACGAGTTACGTTGGTCCCGTGGGAGGTGTTGGTGCCACCCACGGGGCCGTTCGGGGGCTGTTTCGAGTTCTCACCCTCTAACGCCATGTTTTTAAGCCTAAGTGTGGAAATAAGCAAATTATCATCGTACTCTCAAACCGGGACACCCGCGGCTGCGGGGTCAGTTCCTACGAGTTACGTTGGTCCCGTGGGAGGTGTTGGTGCCACCCACGGGGCCGTTCGGGGGCTGTTTCGAGTTCTCACCCTCTAACGCCATGTTTTTAAGCCTAAGTGTGGAAATAAGCAAATTACCGTCGTACACTCAAACCGGGACACCCGCGGCTACGGCGTCCGTTCCCACGAGTTACGTTGGTCCCGTGGGAGGTGTTAGTGCCACCCACGGGGCCGTTCGGGGGCTGTTTCGAGTTTTCACCCTCTAACGCCATGTTTTTAAGCCTAAGTGTGGAAATAAGCAAATTACCGTCGTACTCTCAAACCGGGACACCCGCGGCTGCGGCGTCCGTTCCCACGAGTTACGTTGGTCCCGTGGGAGGTGTTAGTGCCACCCACGGGGCCGTTCGGGGGCTGTTTCGAGTTTTCACCCTCTTACGCCATGTTAAGCCTAAGTGTAGAAATAAGCAAATTACCGTCGTACTCTCAAACCGGGACACCCGCGGCTGCGGGGTCAGTTCCTACGAGTTACGTTGGTCCCGTGGGAGGTGTTGGTGCCACCCACATGGCCGTTTGGGGGCTGTTTCGAGTTCTCACCCTCTAACGCCATGTTTTTAAGCCTAAGTGTGGAAATAAGCAAATTACCGTCGTACTCTCAAACCGGGAGACCCGCGGCTGCGGGGTCCGTTCTCACGAGTTACGTTGGTCCCGTGGGAGGTGTTAGTGCCACCCACGGGGCCGTTCGGGGGCTGTTTCGAGTATTCACCCTCTAACGCCATGTTAAGCCTAAGTGTAGAAATAAGAAAATTACCGTCGTACTCTCAAACCGGGACACCCGCGGCTGCGGGGTCAGTTCCTACGAGTTACGTTGGTCCCGTGGGAGGTGTTGGTGCCACCCACGGGGCCGTTCGGGGGCTGTTTCGAGTTCTCACCCTCTAACGCCATGTTTTTAAGCCTAAGTGTGGAAATAAGCAAATTACCGTCGTACTCTCAAACCGGGACACCCGCGGCTGCGGCGTCCGTTCCCACGAGTTACGTTGGTCCCGTGGGAGGTGTTAGTGCCACCCACGGGGCCGTTCGGGGGCTGTTTCGAGTTTTCACCCTCTAATGCCATGTTAAGCCTAAGTGTAGAAATAAGCAAATTACCGTCGTACTCTCAAACCGGGACACCCGCGGCTGCGGGGTCAGTTCCTACGAGTTACGTTGGTGCCGTGGGAGGTGTTGGTGCCACCCACGGGGCCGTTCGGGGGCTGTTTCGAGTTCTCACCCTCTAACGCCATGTTTTTAAGCCAAAGTGTGGAAATAAGCAAATTACCGTCGTACTCTCAAACCGGGGCACCCACGGCTGCGGGGTCCGTTCCCATGAGTTACGTTGGTCCCGTGGGAGGTGTTGGTGCCACCCACGGGGCCGTTCGGGGGCTGTTTCGAGTTCTCACCCTCTAACGCCATGTTTTTAAGCCTAAGTGTGGAAATAAGCAAATTATCATCGTACTCTCAAACCGGGACACCCGCGGCTGCGGGGTCAGTTCCTACGAGTTACGTTGGTCCCGTGGGAGGTGTTGGTGCCACCCACGGGGCCGTTCGGAGGCTGTTTCGAGTTCTCACCCTCTAACGCCATGTTTTTAAGCCTAAGTGTGGAAATAAGCAAATTACCGTCGTACTCTAAAACCGGGAGACCCGCGGCTGCGGGGTCCGTTCCCACGAGTTACGTTGGTCCCGTGGGAGGTGTTGGTGCCACCCACGGGGCCGTTCGGGGGCTGTTTCGAGTTTTCACCCTCTAACGCCATGTTAAGCCTAAGTGTAGAAATAAGCAAATTACCGTCGTACTCTCAAACCGGGACACCCGCGGCTGCGGGGTCAGTTCCCACGAGTTACGTTGGTCCCGTGGGAGGTGTTGGTGCCACCCACGGGGCCGTTCGGAGGCTGTTTCGAGTTCTCACCCTCTAACGCCATGTTTTTAAGCCTAAGTGTGGAAATAAGCAAATTATCATCGTACTCTCAAACCGGGACACCCGCGGCTGCGGGGTCAGTTCCTACGAGTTACGTTGGTCCCGTGGGAGGTGTTTGTGCCACCCACGGGGCCGTTCGGGGGCTGTTTCGAGTTTTCACCCTCTAACGCCATGTTAAGCCTAAGTGTAGAAATAAGCAAATTACCATCGTACTCTCAAACCGGGACACCCGCGGCTGCGGGGTCAGTTCCCACGAGTTACGTTGGTCCCGTGGGAGGTGTTGGTGCCACCCACGGGGCCGTTCGGGGGCTGTTTCGAGTTATCACCCTCTAACGCCATGTTTTTAAGCCTAAGTGTGGAAATAAGCAAATTATTATCGTACTCTCAAACCGGGACACCCGCGGCTGCGGGCTCAGTTCCGACGAGTTGCATTGGTCCCGTGGGAGGTGTTGGTGCCACCCACGGGGCCGTTCGGAGGCTGTTTCGAGTTCTCACCCTCTAACGCCATGTTTTTAAGCCTAAGTGTGGAAATAAGCAAATTATCGACGTACTCTCAAACCGGGAGACCCGCGGCTGCGGGGTCCGTTCCCACGAGTTACGTTGGTCCCGTGGGAGGTGTTAGTGCCACCCACGGGGCCGTTGGGGGGCTGTTTCGAGTATTCACCCTCTAACGCCATGTTAAGCCTAAGGGTAGAAATAAGCAAATTACCGTCGTACTCTCAAACCGGGACACCCGCGGCTGCGGGGTCAGTTCCTACGAGTTACGTTGGTCCCGTGGGAGGTGTTGGTGCCACCCACGGGGCCGTTCGGGGGCTGTTTCGAGTTCTCACCCTCTAACGCCATGTTTTTAAGCCTAAGTGTGGAAATAAGCAAATTACCGTCGTACTCTCAAACCGGGACACCCGCGGCTGCGGGGTCCGTTCCCACGAGTTACGTTGGTCCCGTGGGAGGTGTTGGTGCCACCCACGGGGCCGTTCGGGAGCTGTTTCGCGTTCTCACCCTCTAACGCCATGTTTTTAAGCCTAAGTGTGGAAATAAGCAAATTATCATCGTACTCTCAAACCGGGACACCCGCGGCTGCGGGGTCAGTTCCTACGAGTTACGTTGGTCCCGTGGGAGGTGTTGGTGCCACCCACGGTGCCGTTCGGAGGCTGTTTCGAGTTCTCACCCTCTAACGCCATCTTTTTAAGCCTAAGTGTGGAAATAAGCAAATACCTGTCGTACTCTCAAACCGGGAGACCCGCGGCTGCGGGGTCCGTTCCCACGAGTTACGTTGGTCCCGTGGGAGGTGTTAGTGCCACCCACGGGGCCGTTCGGGGGCTGTTTCGAGTATTCACCCTCTAACGCCATGTTTTTAAGCCTAAGTGTAGAAATAAGCAAATTACCGTCGTACTCTCAAATCGGGACACCCGCGGCTGCGGGGTCAGTTCCTACGAGTTACGTTGGTCCCGTGGGAGGTGTTGGTGCCACCCACGGGGCCGTTTGGGGGCTGTTTCGAGTTCTCACCCTCTAACGCCATGTTTTTAAGCCTAAGTGTGGAAATAAGCAAATTACCGTCGTACACTCAAACCGGGACACCCGCGGCTGCGGCGTCCGTTCCCACGAGTTACGTTGGTCCCGTGGGAGGTGTTAGTGCCACCCACGGGGCCGTTCGGGGGCTGTTTCGAGTATTCACCCTCTAACGCCATGTTAAGCCTAAGTGTAGAAATAAGCAAATTACCGTCGTACTCTCAAATCGGGACACCCGCGGCTGCGGGGTCAGTTCCTACGAGTTACGTTGGTCCTGTGGGAGGTGTTGGTGCCACCCACGGGGCCGTTCGGGGGCTGTTTCGAGTTCTCACCCTCTAACGCCATGTTTTTAAGCCTAACTGTGGAAATAAGCAAATTACCGTCGTACACTCAAACCGGCACACCCGCGGCTACGGCGTCCGTTCCCACGAGTTACGTTGGTCCCGTGGGAGGTGTTAGTGCCACCCACGGGGCCGTTCGGGGGCTGTTTCGAGTTTTCACCCTCTAACGCCATGTTTTTAAGCCTAAGTGTAGAAATAAGCAAATTACCGTCGTACTCTCAAACCGGGACACCCGCGGCTGCGGCGTCCGTTCCCACGAGTTACGTTGGTCCCGTGGGAGGTGTTAGTGCCACCCACGGGGCCGTTCGGGGGCTATTTCGAGTTTTCACCCTCTAACGCCATGTTAAGCCTAAGTGTAGAAATAAGCAAATTACCGTCGTACTCTCAAACCGGGACACCCGCGGCTGCGGGGTCAGTTCCTACGAGTTACGTTGGTCCCGTGGGAGGTGTTGGTGCGACCCACGGGGCCGTTCGGG
Organism: Sambucus nigra; assembly: GCA_949130495.1. Lineage (NCBI taxonomy): Eukaryota > Viridiplantae > Streptophyta > Magnoliopsida > Dipsacales > Adoxaceae > Sambucus > Sambucus nigra. The sequence goes on along the minus strand of OX422215.1, from coordinate 469,934,491 downwards.
GGCTGTTTCGAGTTCTCACCCTCTAACGCCATGTTTTTAAGCCTAAGTGTGGAAATAAGCAAATTACCGTCGTACTCTCAAACCGGGACACCCGCGGCTGCGGGGTCCGTTCCCACGAGTTACGTTGGTCCCGTGGGAGGTGTTGGTGCCACCCACGGGGCCGTTCGGGGGCTGTTTCGAGTTCTCACCCTCTAACGCCATGTTTTTAAGCCTAAGTGTGGAAATAAGCAAATTATCATCGTACTCTCAAACCGGGACACCCGCGGCTGCGGGGTCAGTTCCTACGAGTTACGTTGGTCCCGTGGGAGGTGTTGGTGCCACCCACGGGGCCGTTCGGGGGCTGTTTCGAGTTCTCACCCTCTAACGCCATGTTTTTAAGCCTAAGTGTGGAAATAAGCAAATTACCGTCGTACACTCAAACCGGGACACCCGCGGCTACGGCGTCCGTTCCCACGAGTTACGTTGGTCCCGTGGGAGGTGTTAGTGCCACCCACGGGGCCGTTCGGGGGCTGTTTCGAGTTTTCACCCTCTAACGCCATGTTTTTAAGCCTAAGTGTGGAAATAAGCAAATTACCGTCGTACTCTCAAACCGGGACACCCGCGGCTGCGGCGTCCGTTCCCACGAGTTACGTTGGTCCCGTGGGAGGTGTTAGTGCCACCCACGGGGCCGTTCGGGGGCTGTTTCGAGTTTTCACCCTCTTACGCCATGTTAAGCCTAAGTGTAGAAATAAGCAAATTACCGTCGTACTCTCAAACCGGGACACCCGCGGCTGCGGGGTCAGTTCCTACGAGTTACGTTGGTCCCGTGGGAGGTGTTGGTGCCACCCACATGGCCGTTTGGGGGCTGTTTCGAGTTCTCACCCTCTAACGCCATGTTTTTAAGCCTAAGTGTCGAAATAAGCAAATTACCGTCGTACTCTCAAACCGGGACACCCGCGGCTGCGGGGTCCGTTCCCACGAGTTACGTTGGTCCCGTGGGAGGTGTTGGTGCCACCCACGGGGCCGTTCGGGGGCTGTTTCGAGTTCTCACCCTCTAACGCCATGTTTTTAAGCCTAAGTGTGGAAATAAGCAAATTATCATCGTACTCTCAAACCGGGACACCCGCGGCTGCGGGGTCAGTTCCTACGAGTTACGTTGGTCCCGTGGGAGGTGTTGGTGCCACCCACGGGGCCGTTCGGAGGCTGTTTCGAGTTCTCACCCTCTAACGCCATGTTTTTAAGCCTAAGTGTGGAAATAAGCAAATTACCGTCGTACTCTCAAACCGGGAGACCCGCGGCTGCGGGGTCCGTTCTCACGAGTTACGTTGGTCCCGTGGGAGGTGTTAGTGCCACCCACGGGGCCGTTCGGGGGCTGTTTCGAGTATTCACCCTCTAACGCCATGTTAAGCCTAAGTGTAGAAATAAGAAAATTACCGTCGTACTCTCAAACCGGGACACCCGCGGCTGCGGGGTCAGTTCCTACGAGTTACGTTGGTCCCGTGGGAGGTGTTGGTGCCACCCACGGGGCCGTTCGGGGGCTGTTTCGAGTTCTCACCCTCTAACGCCATGTTTTTAAGCCTAAGTGTGGAAATAAGCAAATTACCGTCGTACTCTCAAACCGGGACACCCGCGGCTGCGGCGTCCGTTCCCACGAGTTACGTTGGTCCCGTGGGAGGTGTTAGTGCCACCCACGGGGCCGTTCGGGGGCTGTTTCGAGTTTTCACCCTCTAATGCCATGTTAAGCCTAAGTGTAGAAATAAGCAAATTACCGTCGTACTCTCAAACCGGGACACCCGCGGCTGCGGGGTCAGTTCCTACGAGTTACGTTGGTGCCGTGGGAGGTGTTGGTGCCACCCACGGGGCCGTTCGGGGGCTGTTTCGAGTTCTCACCCTCTAACGCCATGTTTTTAAGCCAAAGTGTGGAAATAAGCAAATTACCGTCGTACTCTCAAACCGGGGCACCCACGGCTGCGGGGTCCGTTCCCATGAGTTACGTTGGTCCCGTGGGAGGTGTTGGTGCCACCCACGGGGCCGTTCGGGGGCTGTTTCGAGTTCTCACCCTCTAACGCCATGTTTTTAAGCCTAAGTGTGGAAATAAGCAAATTATCATCGTACTCTCAAACCGGGACACCCGCGGCTGCGGGGTCAGTTCCTACGAGTTACGTTGGTCCCGTGGGAGGTGTTGGTGCCACCCACGGGGCCGTTCGGAGGCTGTTTCGAGTTCTCACCCTCTAACGCCATGTTTTTAAGCCTAAGTGTGGAAATAAGCAAATTACCGTCGTACTCTAAAACCGGGAGACCCGCGGCTGCGGGGTCCGTTCCCACGAGTTACGTTGGTCCCGTGGGAGGTGTTGGTGCCACCCACGGGGCCGTTCGGGGGCTGTTTCGAGTTTTCACCCTCTAACGCCATGTTAAGCCTAAGTGTAGAAATAAGCAAATTACCGTCGTACTCTCAAACCGGGACACCCGCGGCTGCGGGGTCAGTTCCCACGAGTTACGTTGGTCCCGTGGGAGGTGTTGGTGCCACCCACGGGGCCGTTCGGAGGCTGTTTCGAGTTCTCACCCTCTAACGCCATGTTTTTAAGCCTAAGTGTGGAAATAAGCAAATTATCATCGTACTCTCAAACCGGGACACCCGCGGCTGCGGGGTCAGTTCCTACGAGTTACGTTGGTCCCGTGGGAGGTGTTTGTGCCACCCACGGGGCCGTTCGGGGGCTGTTTCGAGTTTTCACCCTCTAACGCCATGTTAAGCCTAAGTGTAGAAATAAGCAAATTACCATCGTACTCTCAAACCGGGACACCCGCGGCTGCGGGGTCAGTTCCCACGAGTTACGTTGGTCCCGTGGGAGGTGTTGGTGCCACCCACGGGGCCGTTCGGGGGCTGTTTCGAGTTATCACCCTCTAACGCCATGTTTTTAAGCCTAAGTGTGGAAATAAGCAAATTATTATCGTACTCTCAAACCGGGACACCCGCGGCTGCGGGCTCAGTTCCGACGAGTTGCATTGGTCCCGTGGGAGGTGTTGGTGCCACCCACGGGGCCGTTCGGAGGCTGTTTCGAGTTCTCACCCTCTAACGCCATGTTTTTAAGCCTAAGTGTGGAAATAAGCAAATTATCGACGTACTCTCAAACCGGGAGACCCGCGGCTGCGGGGTCCGTTCCCACGAGTTACGTTGGTCCCGTGGGAGGTGTTAGTGCCACCCACGGGGCCGTTGGGGGGCTGTTTCGAGTATTCACCCTCTAACGCCATGTTAAGCCTAAGGGTAGAAATAAGCAAATTACCGTCGTACTCTCAAACCGGGACACCCGCGGCTGCGGGGTCAGTTCCTACGAGTTACGTTGGTCCCGTGGGAGGTGTTGGTGCCACCCACGGGGCCGTTCGGGGGCTGTTTCGAGTTCTCACCCTCTAACGCCATGTTTTTAAGCCTAAGTGTGGAAATAAGCAAATTACCGTCGTACTCTCAAACCGGGACACCCGCGGCTGCGGGGTCCGTTCCCACGAGTTACGTTGGTCCCGTGGGCGGTGTTGGTGCCACCCACGGGGCCGTTCGGGAGCTGTTTCGCGTTCTCACCCTCTAACGCCATGTTTTTAAGCCTAAGTGTGGAAATAAGCAAATTATCATCGTACTCTCAAACCGGGACACCCGCGGCTGCGGGGTCAGTTCCTACGAGTTACGTTGGTCCCGTGGGAGGTGTTGGTGCCACCCACGGTGCCGTTCGGAGGCTGTTTCGAGTTCTCACCCTCTAACGCCATCTTTTTAAGCCTAAGTGTGGAAATAAGCAAATACCTGTCGTACTCTCAAACCGGGAGACCCGCGGCTGCGGGGTCCGTTCCCACGAGTTACGTTGGTCCCGTGGGAGGTGTTAGTGCCACCCACGGGGCCGTTCGGGGGCTGTTTCGAGTATTCACCCTCTAACGCCATGTTTTTAAGCCTAAGTGTAGAAATAAGCAAATTACCGTCGTACTCTCAAATCGGGACACCCGCGGCTGCGGGGTCAGTTCCTACGAGTTACGTTGGTCCCGTGGGAGGTGTTGGTGCCACCCACGGGGCCGTTTGGGGGCTGTTTCGAGTTCTCACCCTCTAACGCCATGTTTTTAAGCCTAAGTGTGGAAATAAGCAAATTACCGTCGTACACTCAAACCGGGACACCCGCGGCTGCGGCGTCCGTTCCCACGAGTTACGTTGGTCCCGTGGGAGGTGTTAGTGCCACCCACGGGGCCGTTCGGGGGCTGTTTCGAGTATTCACCCTCTAACGCCATGTTAAGCCTAAGTGTAGAAATAAGCAAATTACCGTCGTACTCTCAAATCGGGACACCCGCGGCTGCGGGGTCAGTTCCTACGAGTTACGTTGGTCCTGTGGGAGGTGTTGGTGCCACCCACGGGGCCGTTCGGGGGCTGTTTCGAGTTCTCACCCTCTAACGCCATGTTTTTAAGCCTAACTGTGGAAATAAGCAAATTACCGTCGTACACTCAAACCGGCACACCCGCGGCTACGGCGTCCGTTCCCACGAGTTACGTTGGTCCCGTGGGAGGTGTTAGTGCCACCCACGGGGCCGTTCGGGGGCTGTTTCGAGTTTTCACCCTCTAACGCCATGTTTTTAAGCCTAAGTGTAGAAATAAGCAAATTACCGTCGTACTCTCAAACCGGGACACCCGCGGCTGCGGCGTCCGTTCCCACGAGTTACGTTGGTCCCGTGGGAGGTGTTAGTGCCACCCACGGGGCCGTTCGGGGGCTATTTCGAGTTTTCACCCTCTAACGCCATGTTAAGCCTAAGTGTAGAAATAAGCAAATTACCGTCGTACTCTCAAACCGGGACACCCGCGGCTGCGGGGTCAGTTCCTACGAGTTACGTTGGTCCCGTGGGAGGTGTTGGTGCGACCCACGGGGCCGTTCGGGGGCTGTTTCGAGTTCTCACCCTCTAACGCCATGTTTTTAAGCCTAAGTGTGGAAATAAGCAAATTACCGTCGTACTCTCAAACCGGGACACCCGCGGCTGCGGGGTCCGTTCCCACGAGTTACGTTGGTCCCGTGGGAGGTGTTGGTGCCACCCACGGGGCCGTTCGGGGGCTGTTTCGAGTTCTCACCCTCTAACGCCATGTTTTTAAGCCTAAGTGTGTAAATAAGCAAATTATCATCGTACTCTCAAACCGGGATACCCGCGGCTGCGGGGTCAGTTCCTACGAGTTACGTTGGTCCCGTGGGAGGTGTTGGTGCCACCCACGGGGCCGTTCGGAGGCTGTTTCGAGTTCTCACCCTCTAACGCCATGTTTTTAAGCCTAAGTGTGGAAATAAGCAAATTACCATCGTACTCTCAAACCGGGAGACCCGCAGCTGTGGGGTCCATTCCCACGAGTTACGTTGGTCCCGTGGGAGGTGTTAGTGCCACCCACGGGGCCGTTCGGGGGCTGTTTCGAGTTTTCACCCTCTAACGCCATGTTTTTAAGCCTAAGTGTAGAAATAAGCAAATTACCGTCGTACTCTCAAACCGGGACACCCGCGGCTGCGGCGTCCGTTCCTACGAGTTACGTTGGTCCCGTGGGAGGTGTTAGTGCCACCCACGGGGCCGTTCGGGGGCTGTTTCGAGTTTTCACCCTCTAACGCCATGTTTTTAAGCCTAAGTGTGGAAATAAGCAAATTACCATCGTACTCTCAAACCGGGAGACCCGCGGCTGCGGGGTCCGTTCCCACGAGTTACGTTGGTCCCGTGGGAGGTGTTGGTGCCACCCACGGGGCCGTTCGGGGGCTGTTTCGAGTTTTCACCCTCTAACGCCATGTTAAGCCTAAGTGTAGAAATAAGCAAATTACCGTCGTACTCTCAAACCGGGACACCCGCGGCTGCGGGGTCAGTTCCTACGAGTTACATTGGTCCCGTGGGAGGTGTTGGTGCCACCCACGGGGCCGTTCGGGGGCTGTTTCGAGTTCTCACCCTCTAACGCCATGTTTTTAAGCGTAAGTGTAGAAATAAGCAAATTACTGCCGTACTCTCAAATCGGGAGACCCGCGGCTGCGGGGTCAGTTCCTACGAGTTACGTTGGTCCCGTGGGAGGTGTTGGTGCCACCCACGGGGCCGTTCGGGGGTTGTTTCGAGTTCTCACCCTCTAACGCCATGTTTTTGAGCCTAAGTGTGGAAATAAGCAAATTACCGTCGTACACTCAAACCGGGACACCCGCGGCTGCGGGGTCAGTTCCTACGAGTTACGTTGGTCCCGTGGGAGGTGTTGGTTCCACCCACGGGGCCGTTCGGGGGCTGTTTCGAGTTCTCACCCTCTAACGCCATGTTTTTAAGCCTAAGTGTGGAAATACGCAAATTATCGTCGTATTCTTAAACCGGGAGACCCGTGGCTGCGGGGTCGGTTCCTACGAGTTACGTTGGTCCCGTGGGAGGTGTTGGTGCCACCCACGGGGCCGTTCGGGGGCTATTTCGAGGTGGTTTAGGGTTGCGAGGTTAATGGCTGTAACGAGGGGTTGGGGATGTACATCGGTTCGAGGATTTGGGGTAAAAGTGGTTCGGGTAAATGATAAGGGTGTGTGAAATGGGGTGGAAGGATGGAAATAGGAGGTCGGGTGGGGGTTTGAAGTAGGTATGAAACCCGTAAAAGGATGTGGATCATTTTGGGGATCGGGTGGGTGAAATGAGGTGGACCCCTAAAAAGAATTAGCGGGATTGGGGGCTGTGTAGTGTAGGGGCTGAATTGGGCTAGGTTGAGGGACGGGAGTTTGTGGATGAGAGGTGTGAACGAGCTGGTTAGGGTCTGGGGCAGATCTGCCGGAATATGGGTATTTTCTGGGGACATGAAGGTAGGGCCTGCCATTGGAAGAAGGACGGGGAGCTGCGAAGGGGTCGGAAGTGGTTGGGGGGATTTCGGGAGGCTGTCCTGGGTCAGATGCAGGCTGGGGGGTTATTTTTTTGGGCTCGGGAGGTGCGTCGGCAGGGGTAAGGTGGGCGCAAGTTTCAGGCGATGGAGGGAGGGTGGGTGCGAAGGCGGTCAGGTCAGGGTGTTTGCATAGGGGGGCGGTTACGGCAGCAGGTGGGCTGGGGTGGGCAGCATATATATGCAGCAGTTGGCATATATATGCATATATATGCAGCACTGCATATATATGCAGCAGTTATATGGATGCATATATATGCACTTCCTCCTTTTTCAACAGTCCACACAAGCACACGCACGCACACACTCACACGCGCACACAAACACACGCACGCACGCACGCACGCAATCCCCACCTTTGTCATGCCCTGCATTTTACTCCCGAAAAAAATTATGTAATAGCCTCACATCCCATGTCAGAAAATTTTGGTAGAGGGGCTGCCAGGATAAAAATGGTATATACTGGATTAGTTGGGATACTGGAGAATTATGAAAAACCTTAATTCCTTGTGTTCTAAAATCCTCAAAAATATTTACTTCCCTAATTGTTTGTTCTTAGAAGCAAAAACGGGCCACAGACCATCTAAGGTGTGGAGCAGTCTTATGGAAGGCAATGATCTTCTTTAATCAGGTCTAAGATGGCGTATTGGCAATGGTGAGTGCGTGAACATCTGGGTGGACGTGTGAGTCCCCACAATTCCCAGCAGAAAAATCTCCTCCCGTAGGGCCAGGAGATGGAATCTATCAAACACAACTCGTTTCGATGCAAAGTGGCTTAAAAAATCTGGAGCTTGTGTGGACTGTTGAAAAAGGAGGAAGTGCTTCAAATTATTTTGGATTTTATCACCAATATGCACACACTCACACGCGCACACAAACACACGCACGCACGCACGCACACTCTCACTACATATATGCATATGCATATATGCATACATGCCGCGTCCCCTCCCCCCTTCCCCACTCTCACACACACACACACACACACACAAACACACACACACACACACACACACACACACGCACACACACACGCGCGCGCCCCCTGCCCGTCCCCTCCCCCCTTCCCACTCACACACGCGCACACACACAAACATGCACACACGCACACACGCGCCCCCTGCCCATCCCCTCCCCCCTTTCCCACTCACACGCGCACACACACAAACATGCACACACGCACACACACAAGCCGGGAGCGCCGTGACTACACGGTCGGTTCCTACGACTTACATTGGTCCCGTGCGAGATGTTCGTGACTCTTGCGGGACCGTTTTGTGGGTGTTTTACGTTTTCACCATTCGATGGCTATTTTAAGGCTGTTTTACGTGTTCAAAAGTTATCCAAACCCAAAATAATTAAAAAATTGAATCAATGCATATTTAACCTTAAAATAAAGTTCATCATAGGTCTATCCATTACCTGGATATTTTGTTACACCCAACGCCAATCAGAACCTTCTCTATGCCAGCAGCGATGCAATTTCAGATTATGTTTGATAGTAGTTCGACCCCAACATCAATGTATCCTATGACAGTGAAAAAATAATGAATTTTTTGCAAACAGTTATGTTCAATTAAAAAAATGGTAGAACCAAAAAATAGCGGGACATTACACTTAAAAGTAGATGAAATTCATAAATTAATGTAAAGTGCTAATACAATGTCAATATCATAATAGGATACAAATAAGATTGATGAGGATAAAATAATATTTTGATACTCAATCTTCCTCTAAATCAACTAAAAGATCCTTCAATTTAGGGTTGTCATCAAGAGCTGACTGGAACTCTTTTGGATCCTTTAATGCGTCTACTTCAGTAGTCATACCCTTTGGTGCATGCACAACAATAGACCAATTGCCATCGTTTATGCACTTCGAGTAGAATACCTTCTTTACATTCTGAAAGGCACAAATAAAAGGCTCGTCGACTATGCGGTCTTTAGTCTTCAGCTTTGATAAATCTACCATAATAAGTTTGGAGTCGGGATCAACTTTGCAAGCATTCGTTGTATCCTCCACCTTTACCCAATCACAATAGAATACGGTTTCTGTGAAATCCAAGTAATCAAGTTCTAGGATTTGTTGAATTATCCCATAATAGGTTAGCACCGTATTCTTTGGATTTTTATCACTTTTGCTAGCGATACAGGTGGTCAAGGCAGAAATTGATATTCCACTGTTTTGCGTCAAAAGCTTTTCCTCATATGGATATGAAATGAAATCAAAACCGTTGGTGCGGAATTTCTTAAACTCTTTTGCACGAAAACTAGGACCTTTTGCTAGGCGTGCAAGTCTGGAAGAGACATCACCTCTTTTTAGAAGCTGCATTTATTAATGAATTTGTATTAGGGCATGTTTTTACCACACATGAATAAATAACCGCACACATAAGATGTGAAAAGTACCTCTTTTGACACCCATGCCCTAAAGTCAGTTGTCGTCCAATTTCTCCTTTGATTTTGGATAATTTCGTTCTCGTACTTCCTACCGAAAAATTATAGAGTTTAGATCATAAAATAAAAAATACATATAATCAAAGAAGAAGAATTCAGTAGATACTCACTCTCTCCAGTCTTGGACTTCATCTTGCGATTCGAAGACATGACGAGTTGCTTGCTCGTATTGTAGGTTTGTGAGTTTCACCTCTTTAGGGTTCCCAAACGATAATTCGTCCTCAAACTCGTCAGGTTCCTCTATCACTCGTTCTCCACGAGGATTAAACCTCCTCACCTCTTGTTCTGGCATATGTTCCCTAGCGTATAGCGATGATTCCACCGTTACGTATTCTTCAGCAATTGACCCTCCAATATACCGTGTATTCTTTACATAATCTTTGAAGGTTTTTATCAAGCGCTCAAAAGGATACATCCAACGATACCTCACGGGACCACATAATAAAGCTTCATCGCATAAATGCACAAGCAGGTGGATACTGATATCGAAGAATGACGGAGGAAAATATTTCTCTAACACACAAACTGCCTCGGCTAAAGTTGATTTCGCAGCTTTAATGTGTCTTCTGTTTACCACTTTTGCACAAAGTAGGGTAAAACACAAACTGATTTGCATAATTTCCCGACGGAGATCTTTGTGTTCAGAGAAGCAATGCCGAAATAACAACAGGATTAATTGGATGATTACGTGCCAGTCGTGAGACTTGCACTGTTTCAAGTCATTTGCTTGGTAGTTTACTACCCTACGTAAATTACCAGAATAACCGGTTGGAGTCTTCAAGTTGAACAACGTGTCTAAGAGGATCTTCTTCTCACTAGTAGTCAAAGTGAAAGCAGTGGGGGGGATAGAAATTCTTCCTGTCGTTGGATCATTTTTTAACCACAGTCTCTTCTTTATTTTCATATCCTGTAGATCTCGGCGGGCACGCTCTCCATCTTTGGAATGAGATCCACCCAGACATGTTCCTATCAAATGTTCTGCAACATTCTTCTCTATGTGCATCACATCAATTATATGCCTTACACGATGATCTTTCCAATACGGCAAATCAAAAAATATTGATCGCCTGGACCATGGCTTCGCTTTACTAGGGTCGTTCGGATCCTCCCTAGTTTTACGCTTCAGGTTTACAAACTGGGGGTGTTTGCCTACATACCTATTCCCCGCAGTCGCAGCCACCGCCTTCTCCTCAATTTGCTGACCAGAAAGTCGACTAGGTGCCGTTCTTCGCTCGTGACCGACAGGCAAAAAGTTAGACTTGTCATTCCTAAAAGGGTGACTGGTCGGCAGAAATCTACGATGACCCGTGTAACTCAACTTACCACTATGTTTTAACCAACAGGATTCAGTTTCCTCCCCACATATGGGACATCCATAATAACCATGAACATTACAACCGGACAAGGTCCCATAAGCAGGAAGATCGTGGATCGCCCACATCACCATTGCTTTAAGTGTGAACTTTTCACCCTTATGAGAATCGAACGCCGTCACGCCTTTATCCCACAACTCTTTAAGTTCTTCGATTAATGGTGCTAAGAATATATCAATATCATCACTGGGAGCCTTAGGCCTGGGTATCAACATAGATAACAATGTGAACTCCTTTCTCATGCATAACGTCGGAGGAAGACTTAAAGGCGCCATAAGAACTGGCCAATAACTCTGACTAGTACTTAAATTACCGAAAGGGTTAAACCCATCGGTTGAGATTGCAAGACGAACGTTGCGCGGTTCCTTTGCAAATTCATGGTGTTGTGCATTTGAAATTTGCCAGATGAGTGAATCAACCGGATGACGCATCAAATTCCCACCCACCTCGCATCGAGCATGCCATGTCATGGCCTCCGCTATCCACGGTACAGTAAAAAAACGTTTTAACCGTGGCCCAAGTGGAAAATACTTCAAAACCTTTTGTGGGACTTGCGAGCACTTGCGATTTTTTGCATGTTTGTCATTTCCATTCTCACAAACCATATATCTAGGCTCACTGCATATAGGACATTCATCCTTCTCTTCGTGCTCATTCCGGTACAATATGAAATCATACTTGCAAGCATGAATATATTTGTATTTCAAACCTAAACCCTTCAAACTCTTCTTCACGGTAGGATAATTGTCTGGTAACATGTTCTCTTTTGGGAGAATTTCTTTAACCCACTTAAGAATTCCGGTTACGCTGTTTCCAGACAAACCAAATTGACTCTTCAAATTATGCAAACCAATCATTGCATATAATACCGAGTGATCTTCATCGCAATCTTTATACAACGGTCTAGCCGCATCTGCTTTCAACCGTATGTATTCCCGATCTCCTAGTAGTTCAGCATCAATTTGTTCATTTACTTGGTCATAATGCACATTATTTGTATCCATAGGTTGGTGGTTTTGTTAATTGTGGAGTCCGTAAGCATCATCAATTAAGTCGGTCAATGGACGATGTGTTGGTGAATCATGTACCACTTCTACTCCTTGAGGTTCCGTTACACGGTCGGCTCCCGGTAATTCTTCTGGAACATAAGGTACAACTTTTTCACCATGGTATGTCCATATTATATAGTCTTGACAGATTCCCCACTTTAGTAAATGCAACTCAACAACTTCCAATGACTTATATTTTCCGTTAATACAATGAGTGCACGGACACGGAATCTTCTCACTTTTAAGATTTTTGGAAGCATATTTAACAAATTCATAAACGCCCTTTACATGATTAATTGATATCCGGTTAGTCTCTCCCATCCACTCTTTGTATTGTGAGAAATCCATGTAATAATCTTCAAATTTCAGTCCTGTGGTAATAGGTTAAAAAATATTATTACAACTGAAACAGAAAGAATATTCTTACGACTGAAACAAAAAAAATATCATTCCATACGAAACAAAACCAATATTCTTACAACTGAAACAAAACCAATATTCTTACAACTGAAGCAAAACCAATATTCTTACAACTAAAACAACAAAAAAATTATTACAACTGAAACGAAAGAAAATATTATTAAACCTTGGCCAACAGATAAAGTGGCCAAGTAATAAAAGATTTTGCATAATTCCTCAATTCCATCCCATCCCCGCTGTTAACGTACACAGGTACATCTCCGCAGCCGTTGTATATTTCATCGACCATTATTTTAGCCTCACCCTTCTCCAAAGGTCGGCGATGTACTAGAGTCCCCCTTTCCCTGGAGATGAGTATGCACACGCCAACAAACCTCGAATTGCTCATGTCCTTGATATAGTACTCTTCGCCATAGTCACCGTGAGCTGTTGACGATGATCCGAGCCCCGTGATTGGAGGATGAGGCATTTGAGAGGGGAATGTTGGAGGGGAAGGATGTGTGAAATCTTGAGGAGGCATTGGGGGCCTATAACTTTCAATAAGATTCACAAGTTTCCCAATTTGATTGTTCAATAATCCCAGGGAATTTTTAAGGTCATGGACATCCCCATCGGTCTTCTGTTGGTGCTCCTTTTGGGATGAGATATAATTCTTGACCGAAGATAGCTCGTCCACAAGAGGTGCAATGTGTTGAAGTTTTGTTTTTGGCATATGTGAGCCAACGCCTCTCGTCCTCCCCCTTTTGTCCTTTCCAAAGGTCTTAGTCAGGGCATCATTTTCAAGGTCAAAGTCATCAGTAGGGCACGAATCTGATTGACTGCTGATGGCCTCTATTGATTCCAGTGTCTTAGCCAACTGCAGGGGGAATTTATTATCTTTGTCCCGTCGAGCATGAAGGAATAAGTTGGATCGATTTGGGTTTTTACCGGCATCTGGACCATCTTTTGTCCTACTCTCCCATTCATTCTTCAAATCCTCATATGATTTGGATCCCAGCCTATGGATATCATTTTTTTGTGCCCTATTTTTTTTGTTTTGCTCCCTCTGGACCAACTTGTTTTCCTTCGCCTCATTCTCCAAAAACTTATTCCACTGATCCACCGGCATTTCAACATTGGGAGGCACTTTCTCTTTCAAAGCCAAAATATCGGAGCTCGCTGCCTCTTTCGGGAAATGTTTCTTCCGAAGGTTTCTCCTGTATGTCCTCAATCCTTCAGCAACCCGAGATAGAACCTTATTCTTGGAACGGCCAGGAAATGAGAAATGCTTGCAAAGTTGGTTATATATGTCATCTTTGACAGATTGATCAACAAGGTTCCAATTATCTGGTCCACCGACTCCCACGTTCATTTTTCCCAGCGACAAACACCGGGCTTTAAAGTTCAGCACGTCACTCCTATCACCCATCGGGTTATTCCCGAGAAGGGAGAATCCAATAGGCTTATTTTCATTTGAGCGGGAGGCATCATGAGTGTTGGATTGGGACGTTAAAGCAACGGGAGTGCCAGATTGGGGTGTAGGAGCACTTGGGGTTGGACTTGGTGAGGAGTGAACCATTGGTGGAGTTGTGAATTGCTCAGCCATTGGTGTTGAGAATTCGGGTTCTGCAGAAGATGGTGAACCTCGTTGTGGTGTCACATCGGCACTTGGTACCCTAGGGTTGTTTCCTCTCGACATTATCTACAAAAATTAAAAAATATGAGTGACTAAATAATTATAGTAATATGAAATTATAACTAATTAATCAAGCTTAATTAGTTTTAGATATATAAATAGATAGATAGATACCTTTTCAAAGTAAGACTTTAGAATAAGTTCAATGTGTCTGATCTCCATCCATTCGGTATTAGTTTTTAAGAACCTATAAATTTTTGCACGTGGCCAACTAGAAGGAAGGGTATCTATGATTGATGTGTAGATGTCAGTGACATGAACTCGGAATCCCCTATTTCTCAACTTGTTGGCAAGATTCAATTTTACGTGCATGTGGCGCGAGACATCACAGTCTATGTCAATGCTCTCTGTACGCAGTTGTATCCATAACGGGTGGATTTTTTTTTCCGCCTTCTCCAACAACGTAACCAAGGTCAGGGCTATGTCGGGATTATGTGTGTGAAATATATTTTGTATAACGTCATCCCAGTTTTCTGGTAGAGAAAATAGAATACGATCGAACAAGTAATCTTGCTGGATATCAAATCCATGATTTATAAGGTAGTTAAATTGTTCGATCTTTTTATTTCCGTACCTATAAATAGGAGTACCCTCTATATGACGCACGCTAATAAAAGAGTTATGTGTGCGGTCTAATTGCAACCTGTCCCACTCTTGTTGACAGTATTTATCACCGTGCCTCATTTTTCCTGAGAAAAGTAGTATCCAACAAATTTTATAACATATACATTTATCGACACTAGTATCAATTCAATAAATTCAACATAGTATCCAACACGACATGCATATAACCCCCAATATAGTATGATGGCACGCATATAACCCCCTATAAAATCCCACGAGGTAGATGTAATTTTTTTTTTTACTTATTAAGAATCCATTTAATAATATTTTGTCAAAAAAAATATAATGTCTAGGGTTATATTTTGAATAATATTTTGTCAAAAAAAAAAATCCCAATACAATGTCTAGGGTTTATTGAAATAAAATGTCTAGGGTTTATTGAAATAAAATACAATTTGTTTGTAGTTACACACATAAACACACATACACACATACATATAAACATAAATCTATACATACACACACATATATACAAATCCATACATACACACACACATATAAACATAAATCTATACATACACACACATATATACAAATCTATACATACACACACATAAATCTATACATACACACACATATACACACATATACTAACACAATGAGAATCGAAATGCACGAGAATCGAAATGAGGGATGGAAATCGCACAAATAAACACACAATACCTTTCTGAGCCGAAATCTCAAGGATGGAAATCGCACAAATCGCCTAGGGCTTTAGACACTGACCTCGATCGACAGAAATGAAATGAGGGAGGCGCGATTCTTTTTTTTAAGGACTGAACCTGGTCACGGCCAACCACCGTGACCCACCATGCGCGACCCTTAAATGAAACTCAACTGCTGCTCGATTGAACCTAGTCACGGCCCAGAGCCGTGACACCCAGTGCGCAACCTGCAAACCATCACCACCACTGCTCGAATGAGGGATGGTCACGGTCTAAAGCCGTGACCCATACAAGGAAATGGTCACGGCCCTCAGCCGTGACCCGTGACCCCCAGTGCGCAACCTGCAAACCATCACCACCACTGCTGGAATGAAGGATGGTCACGGCCTAAAGCCGTGACCCATACCCAGAAATGGTCAGGGCCTTCAGCCGTGACCCTAAATGTGTGTGTTATTTACTTCGTCATGCCTTTGGTCACGGACTTGGGCCGTGACCCCATCCGCGACCAGTTTGGAGGGAATTTTGGCGCGAATTTGGCGCCAAGATGGTCACGGCCTGGTCACGGCTCAAGTCCGTGACCCACAGTGGTCAGGGACTTGGGCCGTGACCACTTTCAAAGCATCCATGGTCTAGTGTGATAATAAATATGGTCACGCCCAAAACAGCCTTGGTCACGGCCCAAGTCCGCGACCAACGGGTCGCGGACTTGGGCCGTGACCAACTCGGCGTGACCATTCGCAGGATTTGGTGTAGTGAGGGTAATAAAGTTCATCTCTAAATATTTCTCAATGATCCTTCTAGTCAAAATTTCTATTGGGATTGTTCTTCGTAGCTTGGTGTGTGTGGCTGAGGCTAACCGAGCTAAAGCATCTGCTCTTGCATTATCCAGTCTTGGTGTTCTAATTAATTACACAGCGTTAAAGCTCGATACAATCTCCATTGCTTTTGCATAATACTTGATCATTAATTCTCCCTTTGTTGCGTACACTCCCAGCATTTGGTTTACGATCAACTGTGAGTCACTGAATACAATGACCTGCTCTGCCCCCATGGTTTTTTCTAAACTAAGACCTACAATAATAGCTTCATATTCATCCTAATTATTAGAAGCCTTGAATTGAAAGCGCAGAGCATACTCCACATCAATTTCATCCGGGCTGTTTAAAACAATCCCTGCTCTACTACCTGTAGTGCACGAAGAACCATCTACATATAAATTCCACACAGGTATCTCATTATCAAACTCTTGGTCAGACAAAGTTCCTCGGTGAAATATTTGATGCCTCCTTATATCCTCCTCTAGCCCTTCTTGTTGCTTGTTGACCATCTTCTCTTGCTCGTCTATCGACTTAAGTTGGTCGGGGTTTAAGTTTAATGATCCTGTAACATCCACAAGCTGGTCGGTATCCAACTTCTGCTCTTCGGAGGTATCTAGATAGGTGACTTATGCAATAAAATCTGCCACTGCTTGCCCCTTAAGTGACGACCTAGGCTCATAAATTATGTCGTATTCACCCAACTCTACAGCCCAATACATCAATCTTCCTGATTTTTCTAGTTTGTGCAAAGCTTGCCTTAACGTCATGTCTGTATACACAACTATAGTATGAACTTGGAAGTAGGGCCTCATCCCTCTACTTGCTTCGATCAACGCTAATACCAACTTTTCCAGTCTTAGATATCTGATCTCTGCTCCTCGGAAGGCCTTGCTAATGTAATAAATTAGTTTTTGCACTCCATCCTCCATTCTTATTAATGCCGAGCTAACTGCATTCTTCGAAACTGCCAGATACAAGTACAATCTTTCTCCCATCACTGGCCTGGACAACAGTGGAGGTGCTCCCAGGTATTTCTTCAACTCTTGAAATGCCTTCTCGCATTCATCATTCCATTCAAACATTTTTCGGAGTGTTTTGAAGAATGGGAGGCATCTATCAGTTGCTCGTGATAAAAATCTATTAAGTGCTGCAACTCGCCCTATGAGACTTTCCACTTTCTTCTTCATCGTTGGAGATCGTAGTCCCAATAAAGCCTTGATCTTTTCAGGGTTTGCTTCAACTCCTCGTTGGTTAACAATATACCCGAGGAACATGCCTTCTCGTACTCCGAATATGCATTTTGTAGGGTTCAACTTCATTTGATATTTATCTAGTTGATCAAAGGTCTGGCCTAAGTCAATTAGATGACCAGCAGCTTTCTTGCTCTTCGTCAGCATATCGTCAACATAAACTTCCATGTTGTAACTGATTTGCTCGGCAAACACCTTGTTCATCAGCCGCTGATATGTTATACCTGCATTTTTCAATCCAAAAGGCATAACATTATAACAATAAGTTCCCCTAGGGGTAATAAAAGAGGTACTCTCCCTGTCCTTAGGCTTCATCTTAATCTGATTGAACCAGAGTAAGCATCCATAAAACTCAGCAATTCGTGCCCCGAGGTAGCATCCACCAGTTGATCAATTCGGGGCAGAGGAAAATGATCCTTTGGGCATGCCTTATTGAGATTGGTGAAGTCTACACACATCCTCCATTTGTTATTTTTCTTCTTCACCATAACCACGTTAGCTAGCCAATCGGGATATTTGACATCCTCAATAAAATAGGCTTTTTGGAGCTTTTTGACTTCTTCTTGTATAGCTTGGTTCTTTTCGGGGCTGAACACTCTTCTTCTTTGTTTTACTGGCTTGATCTCCTTATTCACATTAAGCTCGTGACATAGGAATTGGGTTTATCCCTGGCATGTCCTCGTGGCTCCATGCAAAAGTTTGTTTTCTACTTTTTAGAAACGCTATCAGCTCTTGTTTTATTGACACATCTAGTGAAGCGCAAATTTGAGTTGTTCATTCCGGATGCTCATCGTCCAGAAAAATATTTTCAGTAGCCTCCATAAACTGGCCCTTAACAAGCTGAGATTCATCTCTTGGGTCTAAAGTCTCAATCTCCGCGTCTTCTATCTCATCAACCTGATAAGTAGTAGTCTTCTTTCTGGATTCTTCACGCTCTTCTTGCTCGGCAGATGAATAGTAGCATTCCCGAGCTTCTTTTTGGTCGCCTTTACAATTCCTACTCCAAAGTTAGTTGGAAAGTTTAGGTATTGATGTACAGTAGATGGTACTGCTTCGAACTTCTTCAATCCTACCCTTCCCATGATGATATTGTAAGCTGATTTAACATTCTTATCCATCACAAAAAAGTGCACTCTTTCTGTTCAACAGGCAGGCCATGTACCGATGAAAATATCCAACTTGATCGTCCCAAGTGGAAAAACTTTCTCTCCAGTAAAACCGAGGAGGGGCCGATGATATGGCTCCAACTGGGATAGCTTTAGGTTCAAACTATCAAAACATGGGTAGAACATAATATCTGCCGAGCTGCCATTATCCACCAAGACTCGCGAAATCACTACTTCCTTCATCCTCATTCTGATCACCAATGGGTCATCATGAATATATAACACACCTGCAAGGTCATTCTTAGAGAAACCGATAACAAGTTTATCTTTGTTCACCTTCCTCGGACGATACTCCTCAGCTAGATTTATCCGTTGAATATATGAACAAGATTGAGCCTCGTTGAGGTAAGATTTCCTCTCTGCAGTAAGGTCTCCACCTCCTGCATCTCCACCAGTAATAACATTGCAATCAAATAATCCAAAACGTATAGAAAATACCTCACGTTCTGGCTGTTTTGGTCTTTTGGGGAGATCGGGGTCGTCTGATCTTCATCCAGGTCTTCTTCATGATTTCTCTTCTTATCTTCTTCTATTCATCGAGGAGATCTAGACCTCTGCCTTGCTCGGTCGTTACTCTTTCCACTATTTCGGCGATCCACATACTTGTTCAATTTTCCTCACCTGATGAGCTCTTCAATTTCATTCTGGAGAGATATAAAGTTTTTGGTCGTATGACCATGATCCTTATGGAACTCACAATATTTGGATTTATCCCTCTTGTCAGTATCTGTCTTCATTTTTTTAGGCCAGTTTAACTCCTCGTTGTTCATGATCTCTTCCAGAACGTGGTTTATATCTACCTTCAAAGGAGTATAGTTTCCAAATTTCTTCAAATGTTCCAATGCTTGCTTTGCTTTTGACATCTTGTTACCACCATTATTCTTCTGCTCTTTCTTCTCAGCCTTATCACCCTCAATCTTGGTCTCTTTGGGATCCATATTCTTCTTCTCAGCCATAGCTTCCTCGGCGTTCATTATTTTGGCTGCTTTTGTCATTAATTCTGACATGGTCCTAGGTGTATCTTTGGCCAAAGTACAGTACAATTTATTTGGCAATAGTCCACTCATCAAAGCAGTAATTACTGTCTTTTCCTCGTAATCAATAACTTCGAGCTTCTCGTTATTGAAAGGAGTTATGTAATCCCTCGTGCTCTCACCTGATTTTTGTCTAACACTTAACAAATGTGCTACTCGTTTAACTGGTTTTGCTCCAAAATAGAAATTTTCAATAAAGAGCTCGTCCAGTTGAAAGAAAGTTGAAATCTTCCGCCGAGGAAGATTATTGTACCATATTTGAGCAGATCCGGTAAGAGTTTCCGAGAATGCCCTGCATCTCATCTCGTTTGGCACAGCATAGATATCAGTAATAACTTGGTATTTTTCTATATGAAGGACAGGATCAGTTTTTCCATCATATTTAGGAGTCACAACAGGTGCTTTAAACTTTGATGGTGTGGGAAAATCCATAATTACTTGGATAAAAGGTGACCCTTGGACAAAAGTTCTTTGTAGAGGATTTTTGACCTTAGCCATTTCCCCTAGTCTATCCTCCAACCTCTGAATAGATCATTTCCATGCATCATTTCCCTCCTCGGGGCTATTGGTCCAAGCAACTGATCGTGTTGAATTTGTCACCTGGGATCTTTCACGACGAGCAGCTGGTCGGGATTGGACAGAACCTTCCTTTAAATCAAAGGATTATTGAGAGTTCCTCGATACCATCCTAGGGGGACTTTTAATCCTCCTAGGACCCAAATGATCAAAGGGAGAGACTCTACTCAATCTTTCAAGAGCACTGGTCCTTTCTGGAGATAGAGTGACGTTTTGTTGAGTGTCTGTAGCTCGTACCGAGGAAGTCCTTCTAAGATGATAAGAAGGATCATTGGATCTCTCAGTACGATATGAATTGGTGCGTCTAGAATGATATTCTTCGGGGAGTAACGTTCGCCTGGAAGGTAAATGGGTATTTCTTTGAACGCTTCGTTGTCCTGCATGGGTAGATACTCCATCCTGGACAGTTTGTATGAGTTGTCGCATAGTTTCTTGCATGGCGATTTGGCCTTGGGCTAGATTAGCCATTATTCTGGCCAGATCTTGGACATTTGGAGGAGTGGATGGATTTGGGGGGTTTCCAGCATTTCGATTACTGGATTCAGGATTATCAGCCATTGGTGATGAATTGTTTTGATGAAAAACGATAATTACAGTCGTTTCCCACAGACGGCGCCAATCTGTTGATGTAAAAAAACTAGATTTGACCTAATTCTTTAATCATAGATAAAAATAAACAAGACAAAATATTTTTAAAGTGGTTCAGCCTTGAAAGAATGGCCTACGTCCACTATTTGTGTTATTGCCGACTGTTTGCAGAATTCTCAATAATGAGTTTACCAAGAAATTCCGAGTTCCCTGTTAATGAGGAGGTTACAATGTTTTTATAGCCTTGAGGCGGTACAAAATGAAAGAATAATACACAGCTGTCCAATAGGCGTGTGCGTCTGTGTGATAATAATGAGCATTTAATGTGTAGTCATTCTCTTAATTATCCGGATATGAATGCTCTGTACGAGATGCAGCTCGGACCGCCTAAGCTGCTCGGACCGCCTAAGTAGCTCGGTATACATGAGTTGCTCGGTACAATAGAGTTCCTCAGAGAACACTTGTTGCTAGGAGCGCCTGAGTTGGTCGGGGAGGTTGAGTTTCTCGGAGTCAAGGTGTTGTTCAAAAAATGTTTGTGAGTGCCATGTAGATTGACACGTGTCTCCACATAATTGGTCCACGTCAGCTGGAATAAATTTGGTATCAACACCGAGATAGAACCCTATTTTTGGAACGATCAGGAAATGAGAAATGCTTGTAGAGTTGATCATGTATGTCATCTTTGACAGCTTGATAAAAAAGGTTCCAATTGTCTGGTCCACCGACTCCCCTGTTCATTTTTCCCAGTGACAAACACCAGGCTTTAAAGTTTAGAACGTCATTCCTATCACCCGTTGGGTTATTCTCGAGAAGGTAGAACCCAATGGGATTCTTTTCATTTGAGTATGAGGCATCAGGAGTGCTGGATGGGGGCGTTGAAGCAACGGGAGTGTTGGATTGGGGTATAGGAGCACTTGGAGTTAGAATTGGTGAGGAGTGAACCATTAATGGAGTTGTGAATTGCTCAGCCATTGGTGTTTAGAATTTGGGCTCTGCATGGGATGGTGAACCTCGTTGTGGCGTCACCTCGACACTTGGTACCATTGGGTTGTTTCCTCTTGACATTATCTACAAAAATGAAAAACTATAAGTGAATAAATAATTATAATAATATGAAATTATAACTAATTAATCAAGATTATGACTCTCTCTCTCTCTCTCTCTCTATATATATATATATATATATATATATATATATATATATATATATATATATATATATATATATATATATAGTTATAGTTATAGTTATAGATAGATAGATAGATAGATAGATAGATAGATAGATAGATAGATAGATAAATAGATAGATACCTTTTCAAAGTAAGACTTTGGAATAAGTTCAATGTGTCTGATCTCCATCCATTCGGTATTAGTTTTTAAGAACCTATGAATTTTTTCACGTGGCCAACTAGGAAGAAGGATATCTATGATAGATGTGTAGATATCTGTGACATGAACTCGGAATCCCATATTTCTCAACTTGTTAGCAAGATTCAATTTTACGTGCATGTGGCGCGAGACATCACAGTCTATGTCAATGCTCTCTGTACGGAGTTGTATCCATAATGGGTGGATTTTTTTTCCCCCTTCTCCAACAATGTAACCAAGGTCAGGGCTATGTCGTGATTATGTGTGTGAAATATATTTATTATAACGTCATCCCAGTTTTTGGTATAGAAAACAGAATACGATCGAACAAGTAATCTTACTGGAGATCAACTCCACGATTTACAAGGTAGTTAAATTGTTCGATCTTTTTATTTCCATACCTATAAATAGGATTACCCTTTATATGATGCACACTAATAAAAGAGTTGTGTGTGCGGTCTAATTGCGACCTCTCCCACTCTTCTTGACAGTAATTATCACCGTGCCTCATTTTTCCTGAGAAATGTATACTCGTCGTAATTATTTATAACACGTTTTGTTAGGGTTTATTACGAGAGAGTTTAAAAGTATATGTGTATTAACTATTCAATAAACATACAAACTGTAGAATCAACCGAAACACACACTGTACTTACACACATATTGTAGTGCAAACAAACAACCAATGCATAAACACTACTGTAGAAGGTATATGTAAAAAATCACATATTGTAGTACTTACACACATATATTTTAGTACTTATAAACATATTGTAGTGAAAAAAATCACGACATGCATATAACCCCCAATATAATATGATGGCACGCATATAACCCCCAATAAAATCATGACAAGGTGGACGTAAATTTGTTTACTCGTTAAAAATCCATTTAATTTTATTTTGTCAAAAAAATATAATGTCTAGGGTTTTTGAATAATATTTTGTCAAAAAAAATATGCACACATACAATCTAGGGTTTATTGGCATAATTTATACATACACACACTTACAATCTAGGGTTTATTGACATAATCTATACATACACACACATACAATTTAGGGTTTACTAAACCCTAATATGTTTTTTTATATAAATCTATACATACACACACATATAATATATACACATATATACGCACATAAACACATACAAACATAAACATAAATATAAATCAATACATACATACACATACACACATACAAACATATATTTACACATACATACACAGAAATTAGGGATTTAGATAAAAATCACGAAATCCAAATGAAATCAAAATGAATCTATACATACCAGCCCTTAAAAATCCAAATCAAATCACTGAAATCACACAACCCTTGGAAATAGTCAGAAATCGCACAGGCCCTTAAACACAACCCTTAGAATTCGCAAATGAAATTGGAGAGGTTTTTTTAAGTACTGAATCTGGTCACGGCCTAGATTCATGACCCACCAAGAGCACGACCAATAAATGAAATCAGGGTGGTGATAGATTTCTTTTGGTCATGGCCTAGTGTCGTGACCCACCATGCGCGACCCTTCTCCCATCAGCCCTAGTGCTTGAATGAGGTATGGTCATGGCCCATAGCCGTGACCCACATGAAGAAATGGTCACGGACCCCATCCATGACCCGCAGTGTGTGTGTGATCTGCTTCGTCATGACTTTGGTCACTGCCCAAGTCTGTGACCCATCCGTGACCAAGCTTGGAGGGAATTTTGGCAGAAATTTGGAGCTAATATGGTCACGCCCTGGTCACGGCCCAAGTCCGTGACCCAAAATGGTCAAGGACTTGGTCGTGACCACTTCTAGAGCATCCATGACTTAATTTGGTAATGAATATGGTCACACCAAAAAATAGAATGGTCACGACCCAAGTTCGCGACCCGCTGGTCGCGAATTTGGGCCGTGACCCACTAGGCATGACCATTCACAGGATTTCGTGTAGTGGGTGTCTTATAGATGCAAGAGAGATTTATAAGTCTTCAAGTGATCGGTGGGGTCCTTGTACCCATGAAAAGATTCAATATTTGGCATCTTCCATTTTAAGGGAAGGGCATAGTCTTGGACATCATTAGAGGATGAAGACAACATCTTCTGAAGGTCCAACTATGCGGTGTTGGGAATTTGAGTCTTATAATGAATGAGAAAACTCCCCAACCAGTCTTTCATCTTTTTTTCTCTCCAACCGAATGTCTGGCTTCCCAGGAACCTCTTTGAGACTGGTCTCCGTAGAGTGATAGTATGTCCTTAATAAGGATGAGAGTTGTTGATTATTGGTGGGCTTGGGCATACACTCTAGATCATTTTCTCTCTCTAACAAGGGTTTGTGGTTTTCCTTAGTATAGTTGTGCTCCGACACCATAGCTTCTTGTACTAATGGGGGTAAAGGATGCCTAATGAGGACGGTGACCAATTACTTTTAGAGCATTTTTATGGCGCCTCACTCTTCTTGAAAGAACTAGCTAGGGTACCATTATGTAATACCCCGTACTTTTATTGATATTTATTTACGGGATTAATTAAATTAAATGTGAATTAATTAAGAATTAATCTGGATAAAATACTAACGAGATGTGAGTTTGTATTTGATCATAATGTGCATATATGGTAGTATATGAATATTGAAAATATTAAAATTGTCGCGAGACTGAAATACGGCAATTTGGGAAATTTTGTTGGGACGCGCGTGACAGTCGCGTCAGGAATGTAATTATTTAAATTTAAAAAAAGTGAATTTTATTTTTATCAACCGTATGGTCATTTTGAGTGCGCCAACGAGTCCGGAAGGGTCGAAATAGTCAGAAAACACTAGCCGGGGGTTTAGTTTGGGTCCCGGGGCATTTTTGGGCCATACCGGCAACTTAAAAGGGTATTTTGGTAATTTTGGAATTTTGGGATTTATAACCAACGAATTTTGGGAATTAAAAATAGGGTATTTAGGAACCCACTAACCCATTACCAGCACTTAACTAATTAGAGGGCTACGGGAGTTATAGGAGAAGTTAGGAGAAGTTCCAAAGAGGAAACCCTAGCCACCATCACCATCTTTGGAGGAAATTGTAGAGAGAGAGAAAGCAACCTTCAAAATTCAACATCAAATTCTAAAGATTAATCCAAGGCAAGTGGTTTAATTTCATTAATTTCAAGCGAATGTTTCTTCCATGCTTAGAAATTTATATAATTGCATTGTGTTGGGAGATTTATAAAAACCCATGAAATTGGAGTTGTAAATTCAGGTTGTGATATAGGGATTGCATGTAGAATTGTTATTGGGTGATTATACTAAAAGAAATATGACTTTTATGATGCAAAAATGGATTTATTAAGAGAAATTGATGACTTTAAATTTCTAGGGTTCATACTCATAAGGGTTGGGTAAAATTGGGGATTGATGTTAATTCCATGTTGTTCAGGGAGATTTGAACCTATAAATATGTTAAAATACGACCTAGGAAGGTTTAGTAATGTCGAGGAACCTTAAAATACTGTTGAGATGATTTTTAGATGAGATTAGAGGTGAAAAAAATTGAGAAAAACGAGATAGGAAAATTCTGGGTTCGAAACTGGCATCTCGTTAGAAGACCTGCCCAGGTCGTTCGAACGAGCTCGTTCGAACGAGCTCGTTCGAACGAGCTCGTTCGAACGAGGTGACAGTTTGCCTTCTAACGAGTTGGATTTTCGTTAGATGCCCCTTTCGTTCGAACGACCTCGTTCGAAGGAGACTTCTAACGAGTTGACAGATTGGCCTTTTTGGCCTGATTTGATTTCTAGTGTCCCGTAACCTTGTTTAATTGTAGAGATAACATTCCCTTTATGACTAATTGATATAGTTGGGATATTCGGGATATATTGAGGAGTAAAATATAGAAGAATGATTTGAACCAAATGATATTGGTGGATTAGGGCACGAGTGACTAATCACGATGCGAGGATAATTAATGACTTGAATACATATAAATCGGGGACATATGATTTGTGTGACATTAACAGTTGGTATGAGAATGAGAAGTATACCACTAATAAAATATGGCAATTACTAAGATGTGTGCATGCTTAGTATGTATGATTTTATGTGTATGACATACCTACCATACTTGCTATCACGGGAGGTTTGCATTCGTTTAGGACCATCTAATCTTTGTGTGCCTACGGGGGGATATAGATTGGTACCTCGAGGACATAGGTCAGATAAGGACTTATTGAGAAGTTAATAAGTCTGGTGATCATGGGAGCATAGGTATGTGCGTGACCCATATGATGTGACTGTGTTCGCCTCCATTGTTTGTGATTGTTGTTATTTGAGAATGATTCCTGAGAGATTCGGAATGCGTGATCCTTATGTACGTGATGTATCGGGATAGATAGCAGAGTATGTGTGCACCACAGCTTAGTCTCGGGGTGCTTGTGTTGTATATTTATGATGTGAATGATATACGGTTAAATGAACAGACTTGTCATGTTTAATTATGAGAATAATTTATAGTAACTCCTTGAGAAGATAAATAAGGGGATAACCTCCAGTAAATGGTAATGCTAATAATTGAGAATCCGAGTTTAAGTAAAGCTATCTATTCAAGTGATAACATTGGGAATTCATATTGTGAATCGAGTAGATGGGTTAGAACTTATGTCGGTTTAGTTAGATATAAATGTCACTTAGATGGGTACGGTACGTTAGGAGTGCACAATTAGTCGAGAGGTGAGTATTTCATGTGAGTGCACGTCCTAACATGTATTTTGCATTCATTGTTTTAAGGTTATTAAAACACTTGCTGTTTTTAAAATACTCTCCACTTTCGGGCTCTGACCCGTTTGCTTTCAAATCTATTTTTGTAAAAACCTTTTAGGTGCCCAGCCACAAGGACACCATGCATAGTATTTCCATTCAGGTGACGATCTGTAGCTGTTGTGGAAGTTACAGGGCCTTGCTAGTAGATGCTTCCTTTGGTTTTGACTCCATATTCAGTTCCATCACTTGTCGGGCATGTCGCCCATTTCTTTTAGAGACATTTCATATTTCAGTTATTCAGATTGTTGGCATGTAATTAATTCAGGATATACTGTTTTATTTATTTCAGTGATGGGATTGTTGTGAGGAGTTTTCCTCCGGACTTATTATTATTTGTTGGTTACTTTATTGAGACTTTATAGTGTATGGTTATGATATTCTTTCAAAATTCTTTTATTGTATGTTAATCAGACTTAATTTAAAATTTGACATCTTACTTTTTAAATACTAGGTGGTTAGTAATGATTAAAATGTTTTCGACAGTGATGCTGTTAACTGGACCAACTTGACATTTTGTATTAATTTAATAAAGGAGTAGCTACCCAGTATTTAATTAGTCGGGGTGTCACAGGTGGTATCAGAGCATTATGTTCTAGTGTCCTTTAGGATCTGTGCGGCCTATTATGCTTCCAGCGTAACTTTCTTTGATATAGAGCCCTATGTTTAGGATTGTTGATTCCTTTAGTAAAATTTTGTTCTCCTGCTATGATGTATATGATAGCGAATTGTATTACGATCGGGTGTATTCGTGTGCCGAACAATGTAGTACGTCAGGCGAAGACAGTTGGGTGAACAGCAGGAGGAAAATATATATTGAGGTCAATTGATTTATTTAAAGAAGGATGACCGTAGTTGAAGTCACCGATATTATGGCACGGAAGTCCTGGATGATATAGAAGGCTAAGGCGCGACTTGAGACTTTCGGGTATAGCTATAGTAGGAATGGGGGCAAATTAGACACATCCAACAAGGTTGGAATGGGAGAGAAAGAGTTAGGTGTAACATTGAAGAGAACCAGTAGTAGCAATACTCGAAAGGCGAAGACGGCATGTGCTAGACAAACGAACGCAATGTATCCAAAGGCTTGGACATATGTCAGGATATGACCAATTGAGAGTGAAAATTTAGAGAAATTTTTTCCTTGACTCGTAAGAGCGGAGATTCAATGGTGAGAAACAAGCAGCCCACTTAAAAGTGGAATGTGATGTCGAGAGGGTGTACACGTATGGTTTGACCATAAGTTCCTTCATCAGATGTTCAGGTTGAAAGGCGAATGTTATTCTGAACTCACATAAGAGGGCCAAACAAGGGTCAACTTGTGAAGAGAAATTTAATGTTGTAGCGTACCTTACACCGGGTGAAAAAGGTGGTATGGAGAAGAGGATGTTAAAGGGAGAACCTACATACAATAAGAATTGTTAACTCTTATGGGGAATTATGCTTGGATGATAAATATAGATAGTAATAATATCGCGTGGTGTAAATTTGGAGGTAAATGTTCCCTTGGGTAGGGAGATACAAAAATCGAAGAATTTTTATAGAATAAGACTGGGAAAATTGTGTTGGAGAAACACCACAAGGAGGAAGACCCAACGGAGAAACGTTAAAATAATTCGATAGCGGAATTAGTACCGAGCGATGGTAATTTCAGTAAGAGAGGTGGAAAACTAGTAGTGTGTTCCTTAGGTACATCAAGCTAAGGGAACAATGGAGATAGTCTTCAGAGCTGAGACTACCAACGTCCAAGGAAAGGACCACTTTAACATGGTCAGGGTGACCGAAAATAAGTGGAGTATGTGTAGAGGTACTGTGTGGGAGTGAAAACCCGTACATTATAAATGTTTCCCGATGCAAGTGTAGGGATAAAGGTATTATGCCTCGCAAGGGCGACAGTTATTGAAATATTTGGTGTGGTACGGACAGGTGTTAAGACCAGAAACCATTAGAGCAGCCAAGACGATTATCAGGATGGAAGTAGGAGTTATATCCTCAGATGATGTTGCATGTTGGTTGTGATATAAACCGGTTACTACAATGGTTATTGTTGTTATTGCCACTTTTTCTTCAGAGTTTAGTTTAGTGAGTACCGGCAATTTTGTTTATGTGAACATTTTTCGCTGATAGTGTGGGGTTCCTTGTATTATTATCCGTATAGGATGAATGGGTATATTGATAGCAGTACATGATTGATTGATTGAAATTACTCGTTTTCGTTATGTATTATACAAGTATGATATTATCCAAATTGTTTTATATATATGATTATACCGATAGTGTGCTGGTATTGCAAGTTTATTGGGATTACTACATCGGGGTAGCATGTTTTGTTCTGGCAAGGCCCCATCTGTTAGAGGGCCGGGCTCGCAATTGTACTTTTGTGCATATATATATATATATATATATATATATGTTGTGATTTCAAAGTATAATGGTCTCGGATATTTAATCCCAGTATGCGTAGGGATTTCATTATTATGAGTCATATGTAATTGATTTACTAGTCAACAAAGAGTTAGTTGGTTTTTATAATTAACGATAGAGAGGTCGTAACAAAAAGAGTGCATTATTTTATCACCCGTTAGAGATTTGGAAGTTTATACTCATAGTTGTGTGTCTGGGGACGGGAATTTGAGGGTCTCAAATATCTCGCATGTTGTATATGAAATGTGATTTCCATCACTGTAAAGAGAAAAGTGTCTTTCAGAAGGAGTTCTTTGTTTATGTATAATTGCGAACTGAGATGAAACTTTTTTGTTAAAAGACGAGAGTGTAGGGGTACATATTATGGACAGGGCTTAACGGATTCCGATGACCAACAATGTTAGGTAGTAGTGTATCGGGGGGGTTCCTTATTTAGATTTCGCTTTGCGAGACACCCCACGCATGAAACTTAGCGTAAGGTTGGTAGAAAGGAAATGTGTGGCCCTTCGTTCATGATTTGGATACCTCTATCGTTATGGGAGTACGTAGTTATAACGGGAAGTTACAAGGAGTAAATTATGATGTATGGCCATTAGAGCCAGTTGTTAGTAAATTACGATATAAGTACTAATAATGTTGGTTTCGTCACGGCATGTTGAAGGACGCATTGAGGATAAGGAGGATTTAGGATTTCTAATTTATAAGCGATTGAGAACGACCAAGTGGTATAGCACCGTTGTATTTACAGTGACAATAAAGAGTTTGGGATTTGTATGAAGCGTATATAATGTTTAAAAATCGTATGGTTGGGTTATAAGGGGCGTAGACATCTTGATTTGCTAAAGTGTAAATCAAAGGAAGAGGGAACATAGACGGGTGAGATTATTACTTATGAGATTAAACGTCATAAGAAAAGGTGTAAGTGAATATCATGTGTAGTAAGTGTAGCACGTTCAAACTTGGAAAAAAAAAAGCAGTAGGAAGCCATTTAATAAAGGGATATCTCTTGAGAAGGCGAATAAATTATTATGAGAAATTTGGAGTAGAGTTCCGATCAATCAAATGTTGAGGGTGACTCAAGAGTAAATAGAATGAGGGTGTCAATTAGGTATAAAGTCCAGATATGCACAAAGTGGTGAAAAGTGTAAAGGTCCAAACTTTTGGTATTCGTCGGGAGAATAAGATCATTAAGTATCATTTAAACGGGTAAAATTTTATGTGAATATCGACATTGAAAGAGGTATAGTAAGTAGTAGAACAGTTGGGGTTAGATGATCAACCAAATAATTTTGTATCAAGACGACGATTCCAAGAATGGGAGGGTCAAGTTGGAGAATTTTCTTGAGAGGTAGCCAACTTATTCATAAGTAATGAGTTCCTTCGATTATGTGGGACATGTTGTCCAGAAGGAGAGAAATTGTTATATACTTGGGGTGATTTACACTATTAGATAGTGAACACACCGGTACATGGTTCGATACAGTACTATTCAGAACTAAGAGGAGATCCTCGAAATCCACCTTTAACGTGGGGTAACAAGAAGTAGAGGAAATACGTTTCACTTGGACTAGGCTGTATCACCTATGGTCCGAGGTGTAGGCGCAAGGTGATTGACGACTGGTGGGTTGTATAAAAGAATGTTGAATTCATTTCGATATTTTTATTTCCAAATCGCGAAACTAGTAAGCAATGTACATTGTGGTAATGGGAAGAAAATATTATCTAATAGTAGAGCTGGGTGAAACCACCTGTATCTATTTTATTGTGGACAAGGTGCCGAAAATTATTTTTGTGAAACACCACCCGAATGTATTTTTACCTTGTGTAATTCACAACGCAGGGAACAGAGATTCAATGAATGGACAAGAAGTAGTCATCTGTGTTATTAATTTCTTCCAGGTGGGGGTTTGGTGTGTTGTTAAACGCGGAAAGTAATGCGTAGAGAGGCACGGGCTAACAATAATATTGAAATGATGTGGCTAACGATGTAGAGGCCATTTTTCTTCGATTGTTGTTTAATAAGAGCGCAACGAGAGGTATATTTATTGAAGTGTATTCTGATAAGGTATCAAGTCTATTAAACAAGCTTGTTGTGAGCAAGGACTTTAGTGATTGCGATTTTCTTTATATTTTGTTCGGAACACTAGAGGGTACCGAATTTGTCCAGGTATGCCTTATTTTTCCGAATTTCAGGACGAAATTCTGTTATTAGGGGGGAAGTATGTAATACCCCGTACATTTATTGATATTTATTTACGGGATTAATTAAATTAAATGTGAATTAATTGAGAATTAATCTGGATAAAATACTAACGAGATGTGAGTTGGTATTTGATCATAATTTGCATATATGGTAGTATATGAATATTAAAAATATTAAAATTGTCGCGAGACTGAAATACGACAATTTGGGAAATTTTGTTGGGACACGCGTGACAGTCGCGTTAGGAATGTAATTATTTAAATTAAAAGAAAAGTGAATTTTATTTTTATCAACCGTATGGTCATTTTGAGTGCGCCAACGAGTCCGGAAGGGTCGAAATAGTCAGAAAACACTAGCCGAGGGTTTAGTTTGGGTCCTGGGGCATTTTTGGGCCATACCGGCAACATAAAAGGGTATTTTGGTAATTTTGGAATTTTGGGATTTATAACCAACGAATTTTGGGAATTAAAAATAGGGTATTTAGGAACCCACTAACCCATTACCAGCACTTAACTAATTAGAGGGCTACGGGAGTTATAGGAGAAGTTAGGAGAAGTTCCAAAGAGGAAACCCTAGCCAC
The DNA here is from genome assembly GCA_949130495.1 of Sambucus nigra. Taxonomy (NCBI): domain Eukaryota; kingdom Viridiplantae; phylum Streptophyta; class Magnoliopsida; order Dipsacales; family Adoxaceae; genus Sambucus; species Sambucus nigra. Next base: position 469,902,578 of record OX422215.1, on the reverse strand, counting down.
CATCACCATCTTTGGAGGAAATTGTAGAGAGAGAGAAAGCAACCTTCAAAATTCAACATCAAATTCTAAAGATTAATCCAAGGCAAGTGGTTTAATTTCGTTAATTTCAAGCGAATGTTTCTTCCATGCTTAGAAATTTATATAATTGCATTGTGTTGGGAGATTTATAAAAACCCATGAAATTGGAGTTGTAAATTCAGGTTGTGATATAGGGATTGCATGTAGAATTGTTATTGGGTGATTATACTAAAAGAAATATGACTTTTATGATGCAAAAATGGATTTATTAAGAGAAATTGATGACTTTAAATTTCTAGGGTTCATACTCATAAGGGTTGGGTAAAATTGGGAATTTATGTTAATTCCATGTTGTACAGGGAGATTTGAACCTATAAATATGTTAAAATACGACCTAGGAAGGTTTAGTAATGTTGAGGAACCTTGAAATACTATTTGGATGATTTTTATATGAGATTATAGGTGAAAAAAATTGAGAAAAACGAGATAGGAAAATTCTGGGTTCGAAACTGGCATCTCGTTAGAAGACCTGCCCAGGTCGTTCGAACGAGCTTCTAACGAGGTGACAGTTTTTCTTCTAACGAGTTAGATGTTCGTTAGATGCCCCTTTCGTTCGAACGAACTCTCGTTCGAACGACCTCGTTCGAACAAGACTTCTAACGAGTTGACAGATTGGCCTTTTTGGCCTGATTTGATTTCCAGTGTCCCGTAACCTTGTTTAATTGTAGAGATAACATTCCCTTGATGACTAATTGATATAGTTGGGATATTTGGGATATATTGAGGATTAAAATATAGAAGAATGATTTGAACCAAATGATATTGGTGGATTAGGGCGCGAGTGACTAATCACGATGCGAGGATAATTAATGACTTGAATACATATAAACCGGGGACATATGATTTGTGTGACATTAACAGTTGGTATGAGAATGAGAAGTATACCACTAATAAAATATGGTAATTACTAATATGTGTGCATGCTTAGTATGTATGATTTTATGTGTATGACATACCTACCATACTTGCTATCACGGGAGGTTTGCGTTCGTTTAGGACCATCTAATCTTTGTGTGCCTACGGGGGGATATAGATTGGTACCTCGAGGACATAGGTCAGAGAAGGACTTATTGAGAAGTTAATAAGTCTGCTGATCATGGGAGCGTAGGTTGTGCGTGACCCATGTGATGTGACTGTGTTCGCCTCCATTGTTTGTGATTGTTGTTATCTGAGAACGATTCCTGAGAGATTTGGAATGCGTGATCCTTATGTACGTGATGTACCGGGATAGATAGCAGAGTATGTGTGCACCACAGCTTAGTCTCGGGGTGCTTGTATTGTATATTTATGATGTGAATGATATACGGTTAAATGAACAGACTTGTCATGTTTAATTATGAGAATAATTTATAGTAACTCCTTGAGAAGATAAATAAGGGGATAACCTCCAGTAAATGGTAATGCTAATAATTGAGAATCCGAGTTTAAGTAAAGCTATCTATTCAAGTGATAACATTGGGAATTCATATTGTGAATCGAGTAGATGGGTTAGAACTTATGTCGGTTTAGTTAGATATAAATGTCACTTAGATGGGTACGGTACGTTAGGAGTGCACAATTAGTCGAGAGGTGAGTATTTCATGTGAGTGCACGTCCTAACATGTATTTTGCATTCATTGTTTTAATGTTATTAAAACACTTGCTGTTTTTAAAATACTCTCCACTTTCGGGCTCTGACCCGTTTGCTTTCAAATCTATTTTTGTAAAAACCTTTTAGGTGCCCAGCCACAAGGACACCATGTATAGTATTTCCATTCAGGTGACGAGTTGTAGCTGTTGTGGAAGTTACAGGGCCTTGCTAGTAGATGCTTCCTTTGGTTTTGACTCCATATTCAGTTCCATCACTTGTAGGTCATGTCGCCCATTTCTTTTAGAGACATTTCATATTTCAGTTATTCAGATTGTTGGCATGTAATTAATTCAGGATATACTGTTTTATTTATTTCAGTGGTGGGATTGTTGTGAGGAGTTTTCCTCCGGACTTATTATTATTTGTTGGTTACTTTATTGAGACTTTATGGTGTATGGTTATGATATTCTTTCATAATTATTTTATTGTATGTTAATCAGACTTAATTTAAAATTTGACATCTTACTTTTTAAATACTAGGTGGTTCGTAATGATTAAAATGTTTTCGACAGTGATGCTGTTAACTGGACCAACTTGACATTTTGTATTAATTTAATAAAGGAGTAGCTACCCGGTATTTAATTAGTCGGGGTGTCACACATTAGTCATAATTTTGGAAGGGATAAATTGGGTGCTTAAAAAGAAAGGAACTTTTCATTCCCATAGACGGTGCCAAAATGATGGATGTTAAAATCATAATTGACTTTAGACTCGCATGTTCTTCCTTATAGACCTCATATGGGTAAGAAGCGAGAAGTGTCAAGTTGTTGACAAAGGTTTAAAGTGGTTCAGACCTCAGGAGATGGTCCTAAATCCACTGTAGAAAGGTGGTATTCATGTTTATTAGAATATAATTGAGTATTACAGTCTAAGAGACCCCTCAAGCTTTGGTGAGGAGTTTGAGATCGTGTTTCCTTTGTTAACACTATAAAGGACCTTAGGAAGTAACTGAATAACTTCTCTAAGAATGTCTACAAAGGACCTTAGGAAGTAACTGAATAACTTCTCGAAGGATGTCTAGTTGGAAGTAAATCAGAATATCTAGTTGGTTCAGATTATGCATCACTATCGAAAACTTTATTATTAAATACTAACCACCTAATATTTAAAAAGGTTGATGTCATAATTTTATCTTTTAATTACTATAAAATAAGGTTAACGAATAATGAATCATTCTCCATTCACACCAATCTCACATGGTAGGAAATAACTGCAATAATAAATGGAATTGGAGTAAACACTTCCAGTCTAAGTACCAAATACAATAATCCAACAGAGATAAACCAACAACTGAAAGAATTAAATAACTAAATCCAACATCTCTAACTGTATGAATAGGGAAAGTGGCAACATGCCATAACTAATGAAATAACTCAAAAGGAAGAAATGATAGACATAGAGGCGTCTACTGCTAAGGTCTTGTAACTTCCACAGCAGCTATAGCTCGTCGAGTGAATGGAATCCCTATGCTTGGTGTCCCTGTGGCTGGGCACCTAAAATAATTTGACAAGAAAAGAGATTTGTAAAAAATGGGTCAAAGCTCGAGTTAAAAACAATTTGAAAATCATCAAGTGCTTAAAATGAATTAATAGCACATATATTAGTCATATTAGTTTATCGTACTCACTTGAGATGCTCACCTCTCATCTAATGTGCGCACCTAACATACCATCAAAACCTACAAGTTTCCATTCTAATGCTAAATAGATCTTTCTCATCTAACATCTAATCATAGCCCAATATCGTTTCCATGTATTTCCTAACAATATACACAATACTTATAAACAATTTCTCTTTAACATGGATAAGCGCCTTTTCAATTTAATATAAATAAAGTGTTCACCAACTTAATTCATTTCAGATTTCATTATTATTCATGCCTACTTAATTCACACAGTAGATAGTATCATATATATATACACTCTTTTATATATATAGACAATAATGCTCCCCGAGACACAGCTACGGTGCATGCATACTCTGCTATCATGTCCTGGTGCATCTCTCATTGCATAAAGGACTATAGGTTCAATCTCTCGCGAGCCATCGAAATAAACACACATATTAGAGGCGAACATAGTTCCAAGCCGATGGGCTATGCACATACCTACGTACCCATACGACTATCATCACTATCATTTTCACAGATATCCCATACCTAGGTTCTATGCTCTAGTAGCACAAATCGAAATCCCACCCGAAGGCTTCACAAGGCTTAATCGCCCACAATGCACAACCTCCACTCGATAGAAAACACCGTAGGTATGTCATACACATAATAGTTCAATCAATAAGTACACACGCAACTTATTATATTCATTAGGTATTCACACAACCCTAGTCCCCGAATTTATAGGTAGTATTTTCGTCTCTACTACTCACAATACTTAAACGTACGACTTATATCTCTATCGTATATACTCTTTAAGGATCTCTCACTCCAACACATTCTCTTAGTTGTTACATAATTTATCTCACTACTATACCATGAAATGAAGTTACTCCAGAATAGCGTTGGTCCTATTCTCTGACTTGAATTAACCTAGAAGGATTTTAACTCGTCCGGGCAAAAATTAGAATTTTTGAAATCTCGTTAGAACCTGGAAATTCTCGTTACAATGATGTCGTTCGAACAAGAATCTCACTTCGAACGAACTCTAAAATCTCGTTTGTAATCTCGTTGGAATTCTCATTGGAATTATCATTCTAACGAGGTCGTCCAAACGACCTTGGCAGGTCTTCGAACGAGAATTCCGAAAGCTTCCCTGTCTTCTAAAAGTTTCGTTTTCCCAATTCATTCAACAAAAAAATTGCTTCAAACCCATCCTAATTCACATTCAACAACTCTTCCATTTTTAACATCAAATTCTTAAACTTTCAACTTGAATTTTGATAAATTCCCCAAATCTTCAATAGGACCTAATTTCATATAATCACCATTAATGACCCATTAAACTCAGATATAATTTCGTGGTTCCAATATATAAAATTTAGGCTTGTAATCCCCAAAACAATAGCTATTCAACTACATGCAATTCCTATACCACAATCATGAATAAATTCCCAGTTTTAGTCCCAATTACATGATATTATGATTAATCCATCAACTAAATTAACATGAATCATATTTGCTCTAAAAAACCAGCAAGATAAACACTTGCCTTTTGTGAACTTCTGATTCGCTGAATGAAATTGATATAGGGGTGATCCTCTCTTCACGATCTACGCGTTGGTGTGATTTTTGGAGTGAGAGCTTGAGGCTTTATCCCAGGGTTCCTAAGGAGTTCTTCTTCTTCTTCCTCTTTGGTTCTCTCTCTCTCTCTCTCTCTCTCTCTCACTTAGGTTTGGAAACTGATAGATAGTCTAATAACCATGTACACTTCCTTTTTAATTTTCTATTTTCATCCATATTAATTCCCCAAAATCTTAAAGGACCAAAATACCCCTCCGGGGTGTCGGTTTGGCCTAAATTGCCCCAAAATACAAGTAAAACACCCCAGTAGAGTTTCATGACTATCTCCACCCTTTCGGACTCATTGGCGAACTCGAAATGGTCATACGAGTTACTTAAAAATAAATTATCTTTTAATCCAATAAAGTAATACTGACACAACTTACACGCGTGTCCCAACTAAGTGTATTGCAATTGCCATATATTTTACTCCCAGCCATGATAATATTTTCGTAATCATATATTACTTTACTCGCTAAGTAATATTCAACATAATTATCACCAGTAAATACTAACTCTCTCCACGCTAGTAATTATTAAATTTAAATCTGGATTGATTATAAATAAATTTTCTCCATTTAAATTAATTAATCGTAATTCCATAATTAAAATAAAATCCCTTAAAAATACGGGGTATTACATACTTCCCCCCAATAATGGAATTTCGTCCCAAAATTTGAAAAATAATAGAATAAAAGTATAACTGGTAGGAATAACTCTGGATATTTGTCCCGCATGTCATCCTCACGCTCCCAGGTGGACTCCTCTATATTATGATGCCTCCACTGCACTCGTACGAACGTCACTAACTTTGACCTCAGTTTCCTCTCACTACAGTCTTGAATAGAAACTAGCCCCTCCTCGTAGGAACTATTGGGTTGTAGATCAATCTCCTCTAAGGAAATATGGGTGTGGGCCAAGTCATCCCGAAGATATTTCCTCAGTGAAGAAATATGGAACACATGATGAATCCTATGAAGGTGCTCCGGTAACCCAAGTCTGTAAGCTACTGGCCCAATTCACCCAATAATAAGGAATGACCCAACATATCTCGGCGCCAACTTCCCTTTCTTCCCAAACTGCATTACCCCCTTTATAGGAGATACTCTCAACAATACCTGATCCCCTACACTGAACTCCCTGAAGAACCTCTTGTCATCGTCATAACTCTTCTACCTATCATGAGTAACCCAAATACGACTCCGTATCAACTCAATCTTAGTCGAGATGTCCTGAATTACTTATGGACCAAGTATCTTATTATCCCCCACCTCAAGCCAACATGATGGGGAATGACAAGGTCTACCATATAACGCCGCAAACGGAGCCATGCCAATAGTAAACTAAGAGGAGTTATTATAAGAAAACTCCACCACTGAAAGGTACTTCTCCCACCCCCTCCAAAATTAAGGATACATATCCTCCAACATTTGATTCATCTGCTCTGTATGACCGTCCGTCTGCGGGTGTTAGGCCAAACTCAATCGTATCTCCCTACCCATGACCTGCTGGAAACTCTACCAAAATCTAGACACAAAAATATTTTCTCGATCGGATATAATATCAAGGGGCACCCTGTGGAGTCTCACGATCTCGATAATGAATATCTAAGCATACTGCCATGTCATATAGTCGGTCCAAATTGGTTGAAAATAATCTACCTTGGTCAACCGATCCACAATCACCCATATGGAATCGTGACCCCTCTACGATGTAGGCAACCCTCTGATGAAATCCATGGAAATTCTCTCCCATTTCAACATAGCGATTTCCAATGGTTGTAGTAATCCTCTCCATCTCTAATGGTCTATCTTCACCAGCTAATAAGTGGCACACTTTGAAACAAATTCGGCGATGTCCTTCTTCATTCCACTCCACTAATATTGTCGCCTCATATCCTGGTACATCTTGTTCCCTCCGAGATGTACCATAAATCGTGAATCGTGCGACTCTACCATCACTGCATGTCATAATTCCTCCCCCTCTGGAATTACTAATCGACCATTAAAGCGTAAACCCCCATCTAAGCTCACGGAGAAGGACTGTGCTCCCTAAACTAGAAGCTGGATAATCCGATCCTGACAGAAGGAATCAGCTTCTTGAGCCTGTATCACCCTGATAACTATCTTGGGTGTAATCATCATCACTAATATGAATGAGTGGGCAACTGCAACCTGCTGCTCGAGTTCTTTCCATTTCACCTTCCACACTTCAACCACCCCACCTGCTGGCCTACGACTCAATGTATCTGCTACCACGTTACCCTTCCCCAGGTGGTAATGGATGTTGAACTGGTAGTCCTTCACAAATTCAATCCACCTTTGCTGACGCATATTCAGCTCCCACTGTGTGAACAGATACTGTAGTGACTTATGTTTCCTGAACAGGAGAAATTCCTCCCGCCCCCAAGAGATAATGTCTCCATATTCGCAATGTAAACACAACTGTCGCTCACTCCAAGTAATGGGTGGGGTAACTCCTCTCTGGAGGCTTAAGCTTACAGGAAGCATAAGCAATCTCCTTATCCTCCTGTTGAAGCACACCCCCAAGTCCTAGTAAGGACGCATCAGTGTAAACCAGGTATTCCACCCCCGCCTTGGGTAGTGCTAGAACTGGTGTTGAAGTTAGCTTATCCTTCAGCTCGTCAAAAACCAACTAGTAAGTATCATCCCATATAAATGGCACCCCTTTGCAAGTCAAGTTTGTCAACGGACCCTCTATCTTTGAAAATCCTCGAATAAACTCCCTATAGTATCCTGTCAGCCCCAAGAAACTATGTATCTCAGTCGGCATCGTGGGATGTCCCCACTCCCTCACCACTGAGACCTTGCTGAGATCTATCGATATCCCTTCCACAAATATGATGTGCCCCAAGAACTGAACCTCTCTCAACCAAAACCCACACTTCTCATATTTTGCGTATAACTCGTGCTCGCGTAGGGTCTATAAAACCATCCTCAGATACTCGACATGCTCCTCCTCAGTCCAGGAATAAATCAAATTGTCATCAATGAAGATAATGACAGATTGATCTAAGAACTCTTTGAACACCTTGTTCATCAAGTCCATGGATACTGTTGGAGCATTGGTTAGCCCAAATGGCATAACCCTGAACTCATAAGATCCGTATTTCGTCAGAAAAGCAGTTTTAGGGACGTCCTGATCCCTAATACGCAACTGATGGTACCCCGACCTCAAGTCTATCTTCAAAAAATAAGAATATCCCCTCGACTGGTCAAATAGCTCATCAATTCGGGGAAATGGATATTTATTCCATATAGTGACCATTCAACTCTCGATAGTCAACACATAACCGTAGAGACACATCTTTCTTCTTCACGAACAACACGGGAGCCCCCCATGGTGAAGTACTCCGACGGATGAAACCTTAACCTAACAACTGCTCGATCTGATCTCGTAGATCCCTCATCTCTGTCGAATCCATATGACAAGGTGCATGGGATATCGACCGAGTGCCTGATTCCAAATCGATTACAAACTCTATCTCCCTGTTGGGTGGTAATCCCGGTATATCCTGAAATACATCAGCAAACTCACGAACAATCAGAATTGAATCACGTGGTATCACCACTCCCTTAGAGGTCTCCTCCTCTCTATAATATAAGTGGGTCGACGAAACTCCCTTAGGACGAGACATCACCACTAAAAACATCTCATGTCCCGGTATGGCAAACACAATACTATTGCTATAACAATCAAACATAGCCCTATAAGTAACTAGCCAATCCATCCCGATAATAGAGTCATACTCGTGCATCTCTAAGATAAGAATATCGGTCGGTAAAATCAATCTCCCAATCTTTATGCCTACTCCCTGACATATAAAGAATATGAAAGACCCATAACCCATCGGTGAGTCTACACTAGTAACCATGCTATCTTCCGTGTCTAATAACCCAATGGCGCGTGAAAAACTAGTAGCAATGAAACTATGTGAAGCACCCATGTTAAATAATATCCACCCCATAGTTCCCTAAATAAAAAACATACCCTCGACTGCGGTCGGGGCCTGATGAGCCCCGACTGGATGGACGTTGTAGACATGCCCATATAGTAATTATCCCTGATGCATCGGAGCTACTGGAATAGCTGGAAAACCTAGTACCTGGGGTGGTACTGGGAGGGAGGCTAGAAATATCGGTCGCTGGGGCTCCTGACGATCGCCCTGCTGCTACGGATGCTGCGGGAATCTACCCCTCTGAGGACAATCCTCACGTTTGTGGCCCGTGTTACAACAAGTAAATCACCTCCTTAGAAAGTGTTCTCCCCTCTGCCCCTGCTATACTCAGCCCTGATGGTCGTTACCACCCTTCCTCTAGCCATACTGGCCCTATAAAAATTATTGTTACCCCTGTTGGCCCTGCTGACCAGGCTTTCCTTGATGGCCCTGCCTAAAACCTCCCTGCCCTTGTCTGAAATCTCCAGAACGGAATCTCTTAGAAGGGTCCCCCTGATGGGAACTCTTCTCACCCTGACGGACCTATCCCTGAGCTGTCGTTGCCTCACTGTCACTACTACCTTATGTCCGAACCTGCTGGTTGGACTCCCTGACTCATTGGCTTCCCTAATGGTGGAAGCGGTGGTCCTGGCACTGTAAAAGGGAAGCATTAACCATATCAGAATAAGTGGCTAATCAAAGATTCCCTAACAGATTCTAGTGAATCCTCCAAGTCAATCCATCCATAAACCTCTGGATCTTCTTCACCTCCGTCAGCATCTCATCTAGAACTATATTCATAAGATCAGTAAAATCTTCTTCATATTATGCAACTTTCTTCCCTTCCTATCTGAGGTTCAATAGATTTCGCCTCATCTCGGTCTGCACGGTGGAAGGTAAGTACTTGCGATCAAACCGCACCTAGAACTCTCAAATAATTAAGATGTCTCTCTCCTCAGCAGTGGTAGTGGACTCCCACCACTGTATTGCTGCTCCCACAAACTTAAAGGGAGCCAAAATTTGCTTTTGTACCTCTGTTCACTCACACATCCTCAGGTGTTTCTGTATATCGTTCCTCCATTGACTCGCCTTTACTACATCAGAACTCTCTGTGAACTCTGGAGGGTGTGCCTTCTGGAAGGCATCTCTGACGCGCTCCCAATCAGAAAGAAAAGCATGAACTGATGCAAGATTCACTACTAGTGCCTGTGGTGTGGCATGTTGTACCATGGGTAATGCGGCATTCATCGCCTGTGCTATAATAGCGACAACTTCTATAGCATTCATTGTGCCATGGGTTGGAGATGGATGAGGCTCGGGCTGGGAATCCCTATTGGCTCGATGTGAACATCTGAGAGGCATCTGAAATAAGAGATAATCTTTATAAGTCCATATTAAATATCTCAAATAGATGAAGACGTATAATGCGCAATTAATGAATACAACAGTCCTAAATATAGGGCTCTATATCGGAGAAAGCTACGCGAAAAGCATAATAAGCCGCACAGATCTTAAGGGCTCTAGAACCTGAAGCTCTGATACCACCTGTGACACCCCGCCTAATTAAATACCAAGTGATTAGTCCTTTATTAAATTAAATCAAAATATCCAATTGGTTCAAATTATGCATCACTATCGAAAACTTTATTATTAAATACTAACCACCTAATATTTAAAAAGGTTGATGTCAAAATTTTATCTTTTAATTAATATAAAACTAAGTTAACGAATAATTAAACATTCACCATTCACACCAATCTCATATAGTAGGAAATAACTGCAATAATAAATGGAATTGTAGTAAACACTTCTAGTCTAAGTACCAAATACAATAATCCAACAGAGATAAACCATCAACTAAAAGAATTAAATAACTAAATCCAACATCTCTGACTGTCTGAATAGAAAAGGGGAAACATGCCCTAATTAATGAAATAACTCACAAAGAAGAAATGATAGACATATAGGCGTCTATTGCTAAGGTCTTGTAACTGCCACAGCAGCTACAACTCGTCGAGTGAATGGAATCCCTATGCTCGGTGTCCCTGTGGCTGGGCACCTAAAATAATTTGACAAGAAAAGAGATTTGCAGAAAATGGGTCAGAGACCGAGTTAAAAACAGTTTAAAAATCATCAAGTGCTTAAAATGAATTAATAGCACATATATTAGTCATGTTAGATTATTGTACTCACCTAAGATGCTCACCACTCATTTAATGTGCGCACCTAACGTACCATCAAAACGTACAAGTTTCCATTCTAATGCTAAATAGATCTTTCTCGTCTAACATCTAATCATAGCCCAATATCGTTTCCATGTATTTCCTCGCAATATACACAATACTTATAAATAATTTCTCTTTAACATGGATAAGCGCCTTTTCAATTTAATATAAATAACGTGTTCACCAACTTAATTCATTTCAGATTTCATTATTATTCATGTCTACTTAATTCACACAGTAGATAGTATCATAAGTATATATATCTATATATATATATAATCTATTATATATATAGACAATAATGCACCCCGATGATTGTTATATATTGGTGTGTATACGGAAGTAGATGGTGTATGTGTAAGATGATTGTTATATACATTCAGCTATGAGATAGTATCCGTAATGTTGATCAAATTGAGAGACTATCCATATCATAAGTGTGATGGATGAGTAAGTTTCAAGTGAGGGACTGCATTATGAAACGAAATGGGAAGGTATGTGTTATAGCGTCAGCTAGTATAATGAGAGTTATGTACATATAACCGAGTTTATTATTTTCATACACACGAACAGTATATATATATATATATATATATATATATATATATATACTCACTGTGTGAGCATACGCCTCCAATGCTATCATGGGAAGTTGCGCGATGTGGGTGAGGCCCCTAGCTTGATGAGTAGGGTGCGTATAGTCCCCAGGTCATAGTCGTCCATTATTTATTACATGGTTTTTATTCTAGGTGAGAAGTCTTGGGTATGATTCGTTCTCACTTTAAGGTTCGGAACTATGACCACTTCCCATACGTTGTGATTCGTTTTTATTACCAGGGAGGTGTGATAATAGTCCGATGGCTGGTAACCCGGGATAAAGTGAGTAATTCCTGGAAGATGATAGCATTGTGATGTATATTTTTATATCCTATAAATGTGTATGTTCTGGTTATTTAAGTGCACGTTATGTGTGATATGTGTACATGTTCAATAGGGTTGAATGATTGTGTTTTATAACTAGAGTAATATTATACATCCTATAGGTGAATGTGTTATGGGTATTCTAAGATGCACTTTAAGTGTGTTAGGTGTACCTGATTGTTAGGGTTGAACTATCGTTCTTAGTAACTAGGATAATGTTATATAATCCCTAAAGATTCTAGGAGATATCTTACTTATGTACTTAGAGATAGTTTCTCATAGTAAGTAGCTAAGGTTATAGGTTGTGTGTTGAGGGCATAATGGATCTCAACGATCAACATTGTGAAGGAGTAGTGTATCACGGGGTTCCTTATTTGTATTTCTCTTTGAGAGATGTCCCATGCACGAAACGTAGAACAATGTTGGGAGTGGGGAGAAGTTCAGGCCTTAGTATTTGGGATTTTGGGTTATAGTGAAACATTGCTTTATAGGAATAGGAAGATGATATGTGCTTATTATGATGCTAATAACTTAATTAAGTTAATGATTAGGACCCGATGAATTCTAGTAAGATAAATGTGTGTATATATATAGGTTAACATATAGGTTCGGATGTAAACTTAGGATATATAGAATGAGAAGATTTTGGGTTATACTTGAGATAACGGGTTACGTGGGTGTAGACTATTCGTAGATTAAGATGGAGTTATCCCTAGAATGTGTCGGGTAGCTTAATTGAGGTTCATGTGCATATGTTTAGGTGCGCACTTTAGTTGAGGGGCGAGTTTGAGTTCCACGAGAGTGCGAATCCACTTTAATTATGAAATTGTGCATTTATAATTATTATGCATTTTAATGCAATTTCTAAAAAAGTTTTCACACCTCGGGCTCTGACCCATTTATATTTCTCTCTTGCTGTACATATATCGTAATATATTATAGGTGTCCCACCGCAAGGATACCATTGATGCTTTTCTATCCAGCGTCCTCGGAGTTGTAGCAGATGTAGACTGTTGCGAGGTTTGTATTATAGCCGCTTTCGACCTTTTGCAAATCTAGATGGGATTCATTTGGTGTATCGGGTTTATACCCAAGGTTTATATATAACATTTTTATAATTCTTTTCCCAGGATGATGTATTGCCTGTGACCCTGTAGCATATTCGGGTATATTTCCTTTTATATACTAATGATGTTTTATAGTAGTACATTCTTTCTTTGTGGTATATGTGTTTACATCATCAGTTTTAGTAGTCATAATGTTGTTGGAATGTTGATTCATTGCATGTTTTTAAAAAACAATTTAGCATTCGCTTATTATAGTATTGAGTAGTTAGCCATGTTTATTTAGTATCGACAGTTGATGCTGAGAATGATCCACTTGATATTCCTGATTTATTTTAGTATAGGGATGGCCACCTGTTATTATTTTAAGCGGGGTGTCACACTAAGTATCCGGTCAAATAGGTACTACGATCTATTTTTCTCCAACAGGTCCCATGAAAAAATATTTTTTTTCACCAGGTCCAATGAAGATTTTTTTTACTCCAATAGGTACTGATTCGCAAAATTGTAAACATATCAAGACATGGGATTTGTAGATAAATCATTGTAAATCACTATATCCTTAACCTCACCTTTGTTTACGGCGTACTTTCCGAACACACGCTACAAGTCATTTGATTTACGGTGGCAAACAAAGTTGTCACTATATCATATTAAGTCGCCACAAAAGGACCATAATGACAACTTTTTCCCCGCCACAACATCGTCACTATAAGTTAGTTGCCGAAAGAATGTGGTGACGACATACAAAATTCATCACTATTGTTAGACTCATTAATGGCAACTTTAAAAGTTGTCACTAAATATTTTGAAATAGTGACAATAAAAGTCGCCACTAAATGGTTTCTTTTCATCACTAGATATTCATTTTTTTCCACATAACCATACTTATATTACATGTTTAGTGATAACACTTACTTTCCACAACATGTCATGATTTAGTGACAATAATCTATTATTGTTGCATTAGCTGCTTTACTATCAATGAAATTTTACTAACAACTTCTCTTGTCACTTAATAGCTATAAAAAATAATAATTTTACTATATTTGACATTGCTTTTTTTATATAAGTAAATGTATTAAAATCAAACCGCTTAGGGGTGGAACCCGTATACAGGAAGTATAAAAAAATGATAAAAAAGAAAACCCAATAAAAAAGGGACGACACAACAAGCACGTCAACCCTACTCCATTATTCCATGTAACTCCACCAAAAAGTCTAGGACCAAAGGAAAGACGTGGGGCTCCTCACCCTATACCAACTCAACAAAGTACTCATAAATATATAGCGCACTCTAGAAGGGTCATCCTCCAGTCCCTCAAAGCACCTCGAATTTATTTATATCCAAATCGTCTAAAAGATGTAGTGTGTAACTAGGTTCCACACTCTCCTCACCCCTTCCAACCCCTTGGAGGAGACCAAGCCTCAAGTAGATCCCTAATATACCCAGGCGTCACCCACAATATTCGACTCAAGTGAAAAAAAATATCACACAAGACTCTCATCACCCAACAGTATAGCAGCAAATGGTGGGCCATCTGTTCTGCTTTCTTACACAACCAAGATTGATAAGCCAACAAACGCCTCATCTTCTGTAACCCCTTAGATGTCAAAATAGCCTATTTTATTGTTGTCCAGACAAAGAACAAAACTTTTGGAGGGGCCTTAAATTTTCATATTTGCTTTCATGGGAAACCAAAACTCTGATGCCCATTACCTCTCAATACAGAATAATACCCCATGACCATGAAAAAGCCCTTGCCATTAGTAGGCCATCACATCTCGTCTTCCCCACTCGCCAGCTGATTAGTTGTTCTTGACAATAAAAGAACCCTCTAACTCCTCATTATTTATATCCTAAAAACGTCTTCTGAACTTCTAATTCCATACTAGATGTTCCCCTAATAGCAGCAAATGGTCAGAAACTAACCCGTCTTTATCACTACCTGAACTGAACATACTAGGAAACTGTTACTTTAGAGAATCGTTTCTCCCCCACCTGTCTTTCCAGAACCTAACCCTATTCCCTATCCCCAATTTAAACTCCGTGTATCTAGAGAATTTCTCCCTCTCCATCGAAATGTGCCTCCATAACCCTACCTCATGTGCATGCCACCCCACATGTGGGGCCACCCTAGATATGTGCTCCACCCCATGGCCTCAATTACCCTCCTCGATAATATATTCTCTTCACGAGAATACTTCCATAACCACTTACCTAAAAGAGATTTTTTAAAGCATTTAAGATTCTTCACCACCTCTCCCCCCATCTTGATAGGATTACATACCTCTTCCTACCCCACCAAATTGTACTGGAATGTATCCTCATTCCTTTTCCAAAGGAAGTCTCTCATCATGTTCTCTATCTTTCTGTGAACTGAAACGGGAAAGGGGAAAATGGACAAGAAGTATTAGACAATGTACTCTTTATCAAAGTCCATTTACCCCCTTTCAAGAGATAACCATTCTTCCATCATGCCAACCTCTTTTTCATCCTCCAAAATAGGATCCCTGTGTAATACCCCATATTTTTGAGGATATATAATTTAATTAATTTGGTGATATAGGATTTAATTTATCTGGAGGATTTAATTACATTAGTGAAGTGTAAGATTTATTTAATTCGAGTTATTTTTAAAATTCACATGTGCCATAATTTGAGGCCATGATTGGAGAATTTTAGTAAAGTAACTTGGATAACGATTTTGAGTGCACAGTTGATTCAAAATACATCGAGATAGTAAAAAAAGAGTACCCAGGTGTATTAATTGGGTCTTGGGGCATTTTTAGGCATAATCAGGCTCCCATAGGGGTGTTCGGGTCATTTAGGCTATGCCCATAGGCTTAATTTCGGGATTAACAATATAAAACATACATTAGGGAGTTTGTGGTAGAAAAAACTCAAAAAGAAAACCCTAGTTTTGTAGAGAAGAAAAGAGGGAGAAATTGGAGGAGCATTGGGGAGCCAAATCAAGAAGAAGGGTGTGTTCTTCGTCAAATCTTCGTTTACATCAAAGGAAATCATACACAAATTTATTCAAGCAAGTAGTTAAACTTGGTTTCAATTTAATTGAAGTATTTCGATTCATATCATAATGGGTGTGATAAAGAGTGCATTTTGGTGCGGGTTCTCATATGAAAACCGGGTTTTCGACGAATCGAATGTGTTGTGTAGATTGGAGGTCTAATTGATAGTTTCATTTGATTTAATGTTGTGGGAATCGATTAAGAATACGATCGCAGAAATTGTTGTTGTTTAATTTAGATTAGAGAGTTTTATTTATGTATGAGATTGCATGAAAACTGTGAAAACCCCAATTTGGAATTTAGGATTTTAATGGAAATCAGATATGTTGTAAAGATTGAACGGGGTTTGATCGTTAAAATATATGATGGGAAGATTGGTATGTGTTATGGGCTAGAAGAGTAAGACCTGGGAGTTTTAAAATGGCAGAAAATAGGGTAATGTCGTGGAGAAGAGGAAGATAACGCTGAAAAAGAAAGGTCATTTGAACGACCAGGAATGTCGTTCAAACAACAATAAGAAGTCGTTCGATAGACCCCGGGTCTTGTTCTAATGACGTGGAGAAATGTTTGACAGTTCGTTCTTTTTTTTTCATTTGGCTTGGGATATTCCTTGTGGTATAATTGTGGATTAAAGGGATTAGTTAGTGAAATATTAAATGGAGGTAAATACCTAGGATGTGGGGGATGGGTATTAAGGAATATCAAAATTATTAAGGGTGTTAAACTTATTAACGTGACTTTGTGTGATAAATCCTAAAAGTTTAAAATACGAATCAAATTACGGAATCTGGGAAATTTGGTTGAGTGACACTTACTTTGATGAAATTAATGGAGGTGGAATTAATTTAATTAAGGGTCGTAGATTTGACTCGGATATTTTTCAGGCTAGTGCGACGGGAGTTAGACACGATATATATAATAAATTATCAAATATCTAATTTAATAAAGGGTTCTTTACCTAATAGTGGGCCTTGGTGTAATAAATTCTAAAGGGTGAAGATATGGACCGAATGAGGGAGTCTGGATATTGTAGTTGGATGAAACTACTTTAATAAATTAATTAATGTGTGATTAATTAAATTACGAGTCGGGATATAGACTTGGATATTTTTGGGCTAGTGCTACGGGTGTTAGGCACGGGTTCACCAAATTTTTCTTAAATATATGTATATAGTTTGTGTGATATATATATATATACAATCCTGCTCTTGTGCGGACTAGTCCGCATTTTAAGAATGCGGACCGGACATGTGTCACCTGGCGGTGAGCCCAGAAAAGAGAGAGAGTGTGCCTATAATTTAGGCGATAATTTCTAAGCGCACCGTTAGGTGACACATGTTTGGTCCGCATTCTTAAAATGCGGACTAGTCCGCACAAGAGCATTATATATATATATATATATATGTGTGTGTGTGTGTGTGAATTATAGATATTGGTGTGAATAATATTTATAGGAATATATACCCCTCTAGTGCTATCATAGGAGGTTGCGTGATGTGGATGAATCCCCTAGCTTGAGGAGGAGGGAGAGTATACTCCCTAGATTATATTGCCTAATATTTTATTGCGTGATTCATTTTTCGAGGTGAGACACTTTGGGTATGATTCGGTCTCACTTTTGGGGGGAATATGACCGCCTCCACTGCATTTGCGACATTTTTACCCAAGCTCGGTGTGAGCTATTCCGACTTAAGGTAGCCAGGTTAAAGTGAGTATACATGGGATATGATAACATCTTAGAGAAAATATCCAGTGAGTTATTACTCAAGAATGTATGGTTATTATACGCGAGATGTGTGTGAATGTTGTAGCATACAAGTACTTATATAGTATGATTAGATAATTATATACGAGATTAATACGTATGTGTGAATGTATTTCTTACATAACTAGTGTGAAAGGTATATGATTTAAAAAGTTGTTTCGTATATAACTAGTGCAAAAGTTATATGATTTAGAGAGGGATTTCCTATTTAACTAGTGTGGACATTATATGATTTAATATAGTTGAATCGATTAATAAGTTAATGAGTAGATAACCTAATAATCAAAGTAAAAGTACTCGGGCTAGAGTAGTGTGGTAGAAAGAGGTGTCATACGGCTAGTTAGGTGAGGTATCTTAACTAGGAAGGTTATAAGGTAAGATTTGGGTGTGCACATTAGATGAGGGGTGAGTTATACCTCAAGAGAGTGCGTCACTAGATTAAATATGAAGAGTTTTCATGCATATTTAATTATTGCAATATAACTTCTTGCTAAATATTTTCAAAATATTTTACTTGGGCTCTGACCCGTTTCAAAATCTTTTTCCAAAACCTTTTAGGTGTCCAGCCACTGGGACGCCAAGCTTGAGGATTCCATCCAGGGATGCGTAGTTGCAGTTCGTGTAAAAGGTGCAAGACTTTGCTATAGACGCTTCGTCCCTTTATTCCTAGTGTATGGTTTTTATTTTAATACTCATTTGAGCATGTCGCCTCAAATTTAGTATTCAGTTATTTATTTGACCTTGTGTATTCAGGTTATTATTTCATTTTACCGTTGTATTTTATTGTTGAACCGATAGTTGATGAGGTCTTCTCCATTCATATTATTCATCTTTGTTGGATTTAGTCACCAGATTGTGTGGATGGTTTAATTATTATTTATTTTCTCATGTTGTTAATTATTGCAAGATAAAATTTGGCACTGGTCTATTAAATTACTAGGTGGTTAGTAACTTTAAAAATATTTCGACAATGATGCTAAGAATGGGACATATGAGACCAATGTTTTATTTTGATCATGGGTTGACCATCCGGTATTTTAGTAGGCGGAGTGTCACACCCTCCACCCAAGGATCGCAGCTAAACCCTCCACACTCCCCTCGCCCCCAATATAAATCATCTCACACTTCCCTGCAAAGGCCCTACACTACCTCGAAACAAATAAGGAGTAATCTAATCGCTCGCACCTGACCCACTTATGATTTACAAAATATAATAGTATCATTGGTAAACAGAAGATAGGATACCTTAACCTAATTCGAGCTCGGATGCTTAATCCTAAAGCCGTTTATCATTCCCACCTCAACAACCCTACACGCCATGCGATTGAACGCTTCCATCACCAAAATGAACAAAAATGGAGACAGGGAATCCCCCCTCTCGTATCCTACGACACCTAGGGAAGAACTCATTGAGCACCCCATTTATGAGAACATAGAACGTGACAGTATGGTTAAAATATTTTCACACTTTTCTAAAATGACAGTATATATTTCACAATATATGTAGTGTTCACAATGTTACAAAAAGAGTATATATTTGACATTATTAAAAAAAATAGTACATAATACACAATGTTCTGAATAAAAACTACTACAATACTTTTCCACATAACCCAAAAGCTATATGGTTCTTCTACTCATCCGTAGAACTTTAAATGTGATCTTCAAGCTCTTATTGTTGTAACATGCCCAAATACATTCCAAATGCTCATAACTTTCCAAACCTGCAAAATTAAGATATAAATAATTTATCATTGAGGTAATTAAAAAATAGTGAGCACACATAATAGATAAAAAATTAAAAGTAGAAAATCATTTTATACGTAAAAACACTATATATATTTAGTTATGTAACACTATATATCTTTAGTTATGTAACTCAAGTTCAAATTGTCGCACCCAGATTCAAAATATATTTTGAGATGCACATTTAGATCACTCTAGTAAATATAATTTATATAATGAAACGCAATATCTTAAGAGAAATCAAAAGTCTTCATTCATTCAATTTATTATAAATTAATTCATATTATTGAAACACAAGAATAATCAAAAAACGTATATCCTATAACAAAGTGTATCCTTATTCAATTGTACTACTATGCTACTCATCTACATTAGTAGAGTTCTAAATAATGAGTGGACTAACGTACCAAACCAGTCTGAACCAAGGACTGAACAAACCCATGTTTTAATAAAAATAATAACAGTTAATGTGGAACTTTCAGAAAATAACAATCCCTCCATCAAATTTTAGAACTTATATGCCTAGCCCCCTTAAAGTTTTGAATCTTTATTCAAGTTTCCAATTCATAAAAATAGCCCCTAAAACAGTAACAATTCCTATTAATTTCAGCCACCACACTCCCAACCATTAAAAACCGTAACAATCCTAATTTCATCCAAAACAACAAACAGAGGTGAGGTCCAACTTTAATTTCATCCGCTAGCAAAATAACAAACCTAAGTTCTTAAAAGATTATGAGATCCACCATATATAATTGACTCTTACAATATTATTATTAATAATCTGTAGGAATGGTAAATTTTTTGCATATGTAGTTTGTATTAAAAGGTAAAAAACTTAGGTTCCTGAAATATTTTTAGACTATGCTTTAATATGCAATTATTGTGAAGGAATATGCACTTATTCTTAAGTAACAATCTAACCCTCATTCTACATTTTATCCATCAATGTCCCCAATATCTCATCACATAAACACATATCAAAATGAGTTTCAGTTAATGCAAATAATATTTAGTATGAAAATTTTCCAAAAACATTTGAGAGAGTATACATAAGGATACAAATTGATCAAATGCCAAAAAAATATAGACCACAACAAAAATATATTAAGAAAGTGTATTTTGAGAGTATGAGTGAACCATTTAAGTCGGTGAAAATGTTATAGGAACCAATTTAAAGAATATGTTGGGAAACAAAGAACTTAAACGAAACAATACACTTATTCTGGGAGAATGACCTGTTTTTGAATTCAATAAAATCTGGCTATTATATAGCCTTACAACTTCCTAAATAAAAGCGAAGATAACAACCCATGTCTACTCTAACAAAAATTTGGTTATCAACATACTCCCTAGTCAACAGGAATTATTCAAAAATAGAATCTCAAACCTAAGAGAAACACCTACAAACTCGACATTCTCTACCTTAAACTAATTACCAACAATTAGTTTACTTCTGGTACTTGACAGACTCCTAGCATACATCGAAGATTTTGAAACATATCTAGCTTTAAGGGTTTGGTCATCACATCAGCAACTTGCTCTTGAGTTCCACAATATATCAAACCTAACAGAAACACCTACAAACTTGACATTCTCTCCCTTAAATTAATTACCATCAATTAGTTTACTTTTGGTACTTGACAGACTCCTATCATACATCTAAGATTTTGAAACACATCTATCTTTAAGGGCTTAGTCATCACATTAGCAACTTTCTATTGTGTTCCACAGTAAACTAACTTCACAGTTCCCTCCTTTGTAAAATCATGCAAGAAACAGAAACAAACATCGATATGTTTACAACATCCATGTAGTACATGATTCTTGAAGAGCTTTATCGTCGAACTATTATCACAAAACATAGTAGTACTGCCACGTTGTGAGTGACTAAGTTTTTCCAAAATCTTTCTCATCCAAATAACTTGACTAGCACAATAAGCAACTGCCACAAACTCGGCCTCGGTTGTTGAAAGAGTAAATATTTGCTATTTTTTAGATGACCATGAAACAACTTTTGATCTCATCAAGAAGACATAAATTGAAATGCTTTTTTAATCTTCCGGATCGCCAGCATAATCACTATTAGCATAATCCACCAAATTTTCACTCCATCCCTTCCTGTAGAAAATCCCAAAATCGGTTGTTCCCCTCAAATATATCAATGTCCTCTTTACTGCTTACAAATGCAACTCAGTTGGCTTCCCGATATATCGACTGATAAGACTAACCACAAATATTATATCAGGTCTAGTAGTCGTTAAATACATAAAGCTACCTACCACTTATTTGAAGAAAGACGCATCCACCTTAACTCCGTCTGCATCCTTGTAAATTTTGAACCCTGAAACTATTAGATTTAGCACCGAGTTGCTTTTTTCCATACCAAATCTCTGTAGCACCTCCATGGAATACTTCTTTTGACATATAAAGATCCCATCATCTCTTTGCAGTACCTCAATACCAAGAAAGTATATCATCCTTCCAAGATCGGACATATCAAATTCATTCATCATTAAATTCATAAAATCTTCAATCATAGACTCGTAATTCCCTGTAAAAATAAGATCATCAACATAGATACTGAAAATCAAAATTTTACCTTCTTTACTTACCTTAACAGCAAGGTGTGCTCGTTGTGACATTTTTTAAACCCCTCATTCACAAAATAAGTTTCTATTCGGATGAACCATGATCGTAGAGCTTGTTTTAGCCCGTATAGATCCTTCTTTAACTTATACACTTTCTTTGGACTGTGTTTCTTCTCATAACCCTTTGGTTGTTCCATAAACACATCCTCATTTAGCTCACCATGTACAAACTTTGACTTTACATCTAATTGGTACATTGTCCAGCCCCTTTGTGCAGTAAGAGCAATGATCCTACATACTATATGTTGGGAAACAAAGAACTTAAATTAAACAATGCACTTAATCTGGGAGAATAACTTGTTTTTTTAATTCAGCAAACTCTGTCTATTATATAGCCTTACAACTTCCTAAATAAAATCAAAGATAACAACCCATGTTTACTCTAAGGGTCCGTTTGATAGCACAAAAATTTCAAGGTAAATTCCCAAAAGTTGGAAAATTCTGGTATTTTCCAGTTTTTAGGCTGTTTAATAGCCTTAATTTGCCTTGGAATTTGTTTTCTATGTACAACACCCCTTAAGCACAATTTGCCACCCTAGGGTGGAATTCAATTCTTTGGGGGGGGGGTCAGGTTTTTGTTTGCCACCTTTGGGTGGCAAATCACTTAAAACCAAATTTTTTTTATAACTCTATATATTTCATAAATATATAAATATATATTGTTAATAAATATATAAATATATATATATTTCGTGTATTTTATATATTTTAGCACATATATGTATATTGCGTATATTTATATATATTCATATATTTATATATTTCGTACATTAATATAATTTATATATTTTAATATATATTTATATTTTATAAATATATATTTATATATTTCGTACATTAATATAATTTACATATTTTAATATATATTTATATTTTGTATATTTCATATATTTCATATATTCCTTATATTTAATATATATTATGTACAAAATATATACATATATATTATATATATATATATATTATATATATATATATATATATATATATATATATATATATATATATATGTATATATATATATGTATATATATGTATGTATATATAATATATGTATATGTATATATATGTATGTATATATAATATATAATATACATATATATAATATACATATGCAGAATAATGTATATTATATATATGTATCTATTCATAAATACGTAATATATATGTATATATTCATATTATATATGTATATATTCTGTAAATAATATATATATATATATATATATATATATATAATTTACATATATACAAAATATAATATTATGTATATATGTAAATATATATTCTATATATATGTATATATTCTGTAAATAATATATATTCATATATTCAGTAAATACTATATTATATTTTCATAGATTTTGTACATTTAATAATATAAAAATTATATTATTAAATATAATAGATTTTTATATTATTAAATAGATATAATATAATAGACTTTCATATTATTTATATTATTAAATAGATATAATATAATAGACTTTCATATTATTAAATGTACAATTATATTATTAAATAGATTTTATATTATTAAATGTACAATTATATTATTAAATATAATAGATTTTTATATTATTAAATGTACAAAATCTATTAAATGTATACATATATATATATGTATATATACATATATTTTGTATATTTAATAATATATATTTATTCCGTAAACATATATATCAATTTTCCATATATTTAATAATATATATGTATTCATATATTCTATTAATATAATATATATTCAAATATATAATACATATATTCTATTAATATAATATATATTCATATATTTTGTATATTTAATAATATATATAATATAATATATATTCATATATTTTGTATATTTAATAATATATATTTATTATATATATATATATATTCCGTAAACAAATTTTTCACATTTATATCTATTTTCCAGCTTTTGCGTTTGATAGAAAATATGAAAAATTGATGATTTTCCAACTTGTATCAAACAGACACAAGTTGGAAAATATTCATTTGCCTTGGAATTGTTTGACCTGGAATCAAATGTCCTGGAATCATTTGCATTTTCCCGGTTTTCTATCAAACGGACCCTAATAGAAACGTGGCTATCAACCTACTCCCTCGTCAACAGGGATTATTCAAAAACATAATATCAGACCTAACAGAATCACTTACAAACTAGACATAATAAATATAGCATTCATATGAAAATGGTAAAACAAATAATGACTAAAATAGTGACTAACCTCGTGTCTGTACCCACCAAAGCCTTTATGGCATCTCCCTACATTTTAAATTTCACAAATGCAATAAGAGTTTTAAAATAATTTGTCTATCCTATATTTGAGCAAAGTATCTATTTATTTGCCATAAGGAATCAACTAGCAGTTAGTGCTTGTCCTAAAAATGAAGATATAATTTTTGGTAAAATAATATAAGTAGGACAATAATTGCACATGTCCCAACATGCTATAAACACACGGATATGTTGAAAACTATACATGTATATAAGGGTTGAATTCGAAAACCAAAAACCTAATAAATGCAAACTTAGTCGACAGGACCATTCATTGCCATTACCTATAAAAAAATCTTTCATATACCCAGTCAAATATACAACACTAAAAGTCTATAACTTACAACCATATGAGATGATAAATTAAAATCATTGACTAAGAGTATTAGTTTTTGAAATACCACTAACCGATTAATCATTTTGTGCAAACTATGTGTTGAAAGCATAATGGAAAATAGAGAAATCGTATGTAAAAGTAGGAGATTAGGAGATGAGAGAGGATCGTACTTTGTTTGAAGACCAGCCGATTGATCCCTGCATCTTCTGATTCGTCGATTTAGTTCCCTCCAAACAATTTTAGTGATTTTATTGATGGATTAATTTCTATTTTGTGAAAACTATCACACAAACAGGAACATTAATATAGAATCATCAAGAAATATAAATATTGATTTTGCGGAAACATACCTGAATCCATGACAAAAAGTTAAAATATCTGAGTCTGAGGTCTTATGCTCTTCCAGATCAACGCTTTTATTTCCTCTATAAATTTCTCTCTGACAATGGAAATCAGAAGATTGGTGTTGTGTGATCTGGGGACCATGGCCCATATTTATAACACAATCGTGTCTTTTCATATTTCATATATTTCTATTTTAACCCATCATAAAAATAGAAATTACGCTTGTCTCTATACAATAAAACCCACACTTTAATAATACATTAGTAAGGCCCCAAAACTTAAATTAATCACTTCAATTGATCTACTTTTATTTGATAGCCTATAATTCATATTTATTTTATATATAAGCCCATATATTAAATTTTACTCTAACAATCTTTCACTTGGGCTATATATATATGTAACTTTATAAATTTGAATTATACTTTATGAGCTCATGAGTTTTAGCTATCAAAACTTTATGTATCTTAACAATCTTGTCCATTAATTGCACCAATATAGAATCAAAGCGATCGTCATTACATATTTCGTAAGTAGACCCATTAATGATCACATATATCAATGCAACTAATGACAAAGATCAAGTGTGGATGTGTAGCATGGAAATTTCATGCAATGTGATGTTAACATGCCTATTTTCAACTGGTCCTCCTTGAACCTTAGTGAGATCAAACCATATAAAGTCAGAGTGAATATAAACTTAATACTTTACTGCAGTAAATAACCATACAATATCCATTAAATCAAATATGTCTATGAAAGCATATAAAATACAAACTCCCACAAAACTGACATATCCTGAAAAGAAATTACACCCATATGAGTAGTGTGCTCATGAAAGACCTTGGGTGGTAATCCCTTAGTCAGCGGATCCGCAATCATGGAGTTTGCCAATGTGCTCTATAGATATAAGTCCACTCTCAACTCTTTCTTTTATAACTAGGACCTTAATGTCAATAAACTTTGACTTCATAGAACTCCTGTTGTTGTTGGAATACAGTACTGCTGATTTATTGTCACAAAATAACTTAAGTGGTCTTTCAATGCCATCCACAATACGCAACCCCGTGATAAAATTTCGCAACCATATTCCTTGATTGAACGCCTCATAACAAGTTACAAACTCAGCTACCATGGTGGAAGAAGCTATAATAGACTGCTTAACACTCTTCCACGATACAGTACCTCTAGCAAGTAAGTAGATATAACCTGAAGTAGATTTCATGCTATCTTGGCATCCAGCAAAATCGGAGTCAGAAGATCCGATGATCTCTAACTGTTCTGACTTCTGATAGGTGAGCATGCAGTCTTTTGTCTCTGTAAGTACCTCATGACTCGCTTCGCTACTATCCAATGATCCTTTCCAGGATTACTTAAGTATCTTCCCAACATGCTAACAATGTACGCAATATCCAGACGTGTACATACTTGAGCATACATAAGACTTCCTAATGCTGACGCATAAGGAATCTTTTGCATCTCTCGAATCTCAAAATCATTCTTGGGACATTGACTGAGACTAAATTTATTTCCTTTAGCTACAGTGGTGTCACCTGGTTTACAATCATGCATGCCAAATCTTTTAAGAACTTTCTCGATATAGATCTTTTGTGATAAACTAAGTGTACTCCGAGAGCGATCTCGGTGTATTTGTATACCCAACACAAAAGAAGCGTTACCAAGATCTTTCATCTCAAAGTTCTTTGAAAGAATTTTCTTGGTTTCGTGCAGCATACCTATATCGTTGGTGGCAAGTAAAATGTCATCAACATATAAAATCAAGTAAATATGCTTGCTCCCACTGAACTTGTGGTATATACAATCATCAACCAGATTCATCTCAAAACCAAACGAGATGACAACTTGATGAAACTTGTAATACCATTGACAAGAAGCTTGCTTAAGCCGATAAATGGATTTCTTTAATTTACAAACTGTTTTCTTTGCATCTCCCGGCACAAAGTTTTCTGGTTGCACCATATATATTGTTTCATCAATGTCACCATTGAGAAACACAGTCTTAACATCCATCTGATGAAGCTCAAGGTCAAAGTGTGCCACAAGTGCCATTATTATCCTAAAAGAGTCTTTCGATGAAACCGGAGAGAAAGTCTCTTTATAATCGATGCCTTTTTTCTGTGTAAAGCCTTTAGCGACAAGACGGGATTTATATCTCTCCACATCACCTTTCGAGTCCCTCTTGGTTTTAAATATCCATTTGCAACCAATGGTTTTTTTACCTTCAGGTAATGGGACAAGATCCCAAACGCCATTGTCCTTCATGGACTTTATCTCCTCATTCATGGCATCAATCCACTCTTGAGATTTAGAACTTTCCATGGCTTGACGGAAGGTGATCGGATCATCTTCCATCGCACCAATGTCAAACTCATGTTCTTGGAGAAATACAATGTAATCATTTGGCACAACACTTCTTCTTTCTCTAGTGGATCTCCTTAATGGCATAGGTTCTGTAGGTGGTAGAGTTTGTTCTTCTAGAATGGGAGATTCTTGGATATTGTTTTGATTAGGATCTGCTTCTTGAACAATGTTAGGAATTGGATCCTGATCAATGTTAATAACAGCTGTGGGAATATCAACATATTCCTCTTCAAAATCAAAATCCTTAACCTTATCCCCCTCGACAAACTCAACATCCTCAAAGAATCGGGCATTTCCAATCTCAAAAATTATTTTGGTAATAGGATCATAAAATTTATAACCCCTAAATCTTTCAGAGTGCCAACAAAATAGCAACTAACTGTTCTGGAATCCAGTATCTTTTCATGTGGCCTATAAGGCCTCGCTTAAGCGGGACATCCCCAAATATGAAGGTGCTTCAGAATAGGTTTCTTGCCTGCCCAAAGTTCAGAAGGAGTTTTAGAAGTTGCTTTATTTGGTACTCTATTAAGGATATACACTACAGTCTTTAATGCTTCACCCCAGAGTAAATCTGGTAAGTTAGAGTAACTGATCATACTCCTTACCATTTCTTTAAGCGTTCTGTTTCGCCTTTCAGCAAAATCATTCATTCTTGGAGAACTTGGCATGGTGTACTGCGGGACGATACCGCACCCCTCTAGGAATTTAGCAAATGGTCTTGGGCGTTGTTCACCTGAACCGTCATACCTACCGTGGTATTCACCACCACGATCAGATCTGACGCTTTTAATCCTTTTGCTGAGTTAATTTTCAACTTCAGCCTTGAATGACTTGAACACGTCTAGAGATTGAGACTTTTCATGGATGAGATAAAGGTAGCCATAACGTGAAAAATCGTCTATGAATGTGATAAAATATTGTTGACCGTTCGATGAAACCATAGGTAATGGCCCACAAATATCTATATGTATCAGTTCTAAGACGTCTGTAGCCCTATTAGCACCATATCTCCTTATGTTTGTCTGTTTTCCCTTTATGCAATTTTTACAAATTTTAAAATCTGAAAAATCAAGGGAATCTAGAATTCCATCTGACACAAGTCTTTCAATTCTCCTTTGGGAGATGTGACATAATCTCTTATGCCATAATGATGCAGAATTTTCATTGGTTAATTTTCTTTTAATACCTCGAGTACTTAATTGCAAGGTTTCATGATATGAAGTAATAGTATCAAGCATATAAAGGTTATCTACATAAGATAAAGAACCAGTACCAACCAAATTTGAATTATGAAGAAGACTAAATTTATTATTTCCAAAGGAACAAGTATAACCAAATTTGTCTAATACAGAAATAGAAACCAAATTTCGTCTAAATGACGGTACGATAAATGTCTCATTCAAATCCAAATAAGTATTAGACTTCAATAGTAACCTAAATATCCCAATTGCTTCAACTTCAACTTTCTGGCCATCGCCCACAAAAATGTATCTTTCACCATTATTTGGCTTTCGGCAACTCAGGCAACCCTGCATAGACACACTGATGTGAGTGGTTGCACCAGAATCTATCCACCAAGTGTGTTTAGGTACCGAAGTCAAATTAACCTCAGAACAAACTAGGTTAAGATGTGTACCTTTCTTGACACGCCAAGCATGATAATTGGTACATTGCTTCTTCCTATGTCCCGCAGCTCCACAGAAGAAACAACCATCAACAGTTTTTTCTTTATGGTGTTTCTTTGGATATGGAACCACTGCAGCTTCTTTATCCTTCTTTCTTTTCTTCCCCTTGTCCTTGGAAGTACTAGCCAAATGAGCACTTTCTGTCTTATCTTCCTTCAGTCTTTCCTCTTCTTGCACACAATTTGAGATGAGCTCATTAAGAGACCAAGTCTCCTTTTGGCAGTTGTAGCTCACCTTAAATTTACTGAATTGTGTGGGAAGAGATATCAGAACCAAATGCACAAGCAAATCCTCAGAGAGATCAGGCTTAAGTGCTCTTAACTTTGAAGCAAGATGAGACATTTCCATAATGTACTCCCTAATGTTCCCATTACTTTTATATTTCATTGAGATTAGACTTGCCAAAAGTGTACTTGTTTTAGTCTTTTCATTTTTGGCAAATCTGTTCTTAATTTCTTCTAGGAACTCTTTGGCTGTTTTTATCGTTTCCGATATTGTACCCCTGAATGCTTCTGGAATGGCCTTCTTTATGATCATCAAACACATGCGATTTGACTTCTCCCACCTTTCAAAGTCCTTTTTGTCATCAGAGGAACTTTTATCCGTAAGAGGTGCAGGAGAAGGAACCCTTAATGCAAGGTTCAGATCCATGACACCGAGAACCATATGAAGGTTCTCTTGCCATGACTTAAAGTTTGTGCCATTAAGCATGGGAATAGAATTGATACTGGCAGTAATGTTGGAGACATAATTTATAGCTAAATCAGAGAACAATGAACAAATAAAACTAGCTCATATAAGTCTTAAATCAAAAATAAATTCAAATAAAGGACAAATCTCATTTTAAGATATCGGACACTCTATTAATATTTGATCTTTGGAAAAAATATTAACTTGTAAGTGATATTTTGCCGTAATAATCAAACACTGATAATAAGAACATATTGAATAATAATTCTTCCTTTGGGCCGATTTATTATTCATATGTAAAACTAAATAATTATTACGTGCTTATTATTAAAGTGACACATGTAATTTTGTTAAAAATAATCTTCCTTTGGGCCGATTAATATTCACATAAATTACATGCACGTAATTCTTTTTATATTTCGAAATAAAATTAATTTTGAACAAAAGGGGTCACTTTGGTGACATATTGTTTAAATTAATTTATCTCGAAATATCTCTACTACTTAAAAAGAGGGAAGTTGCTCTTCAAATCTCAAAGTACTAAACTACCCTCATTAAATTAATATTTCCTATCATACCCTTAATATTAGTCTCACACATTCATTAAATTAAAATCATTCCATGAATCTTAACTTGATACGTTCTCTCTTCTAATACATTCATCTTGAAACCTTAAAAATCAAAAGTGAGCTGCCCAAATTTCTTCATCTTCTCATGAGATTCATATTTGCCATCAAAAGTATGCATTTATTAATTTCAAAATAAATACATAATTTTTGAAATTATATCTATCTCATTCATGAATGTTTTCTCTCTTTTGTGCTCAAATTTTGTATCTACAATTTTATTATTGTTCAATTCATGTTTTATAATAATTCTAAATTCAATGTTAATTTCAGAAAAATTATATATATTTCTTAAGTTAAGGAATTACTAAGTTCATATCTTATTAGATTACTGTTTTTTATGCATTCATATGTATTTTTCAGATAGACATGTTTGTATTCATGTTTATTTCCTAAATATTCTAAAAATTCTTAAAACACTCCAATTACTTTTTAAAGCACAAACTTGCCATTTGCTCTAACAATCAAACAAATACTTTTTTATTTGTTAATTTAAAAAAAAAAGTATTTTAAACTGTTTTTTTAAGCATTTTTTTATTTTTTAAAATTAAAAAATAACTGCTTATTATAAAAACTGTTAAAAAACTGTTATGGTAGTTTTAAAAACCTTTTTTATTTAAAAAATTGTTATAATACTTTTATATAAGTTTTTTTTTTTAAGAAATATTTAAAAATTGTTTTTTTTTTCAATTTTTTTTTTACATAAAATTGGGAAAAAATGACCAAATAAAAAACTGTTTTTTAAATTGAAAATTGTTTTTACAACCGAACACGACACAACACGACATGACAAAATTTTTTTTAAACAAACATGAACACGGTCCTAATAAAAGTGACACGACACAACATGAAATATTATTGTTTTACAAAACACTAACACGATCCAAGTAAAAGTGTCACGTCACAATATATGTTATTTTTTTAACTAAACACACACCCAACTAAAATAAAATGACACGACACGCCTCAAAATCTTATTTTCACCTATAAAGGTAATATGACAGAACACGAAATCTCATTTTTTATCAAATATTAACACAACCCACTTAAAATGCAACACGACAAGTGAGCCGTGTTTGCACTTCGTAAAAAATGAATTTTGTGTCGTGCCATGTCACTTTCATATGTGTCATATTCATTTTACGTAAAATTAAGATTTTGAGGTGTGTCGTGCCATGTCGTGTTTATTTTATTTTCGTCGCGTATTATAAAACATTTTAAATAAAATGTATAAAAAAAAACCGTTTTAAACAATTTTTTAAGTGCCTAAAGATTTTATTTAAAAACAATTAAGATTCTAATACTTACTATTTTGGAAGTACTGACTTTTTATTTTTATAAAACAATTTTTGTAACTATTAAAATTTTTGTAACCATTTTCTTAAAACACTCTCATGCTTGGATTTTACTTGAAACAATTTTTTTAAATAAAATCTTTAGGTACTTACAAAATTATTTTAAACTGCTTTTTTTATACATTTTATTTAAAATGTTTTATAATATCGCCTATACATACCGCTGGTGCGTAACAACATATTAAAAAAATGGTAACAGTTTTTTAAATAAAAAAAGGTTTTTAAAACTATCATAACAATTTTGATAAAAAACAGTTATTCTTTAATTTTAAAAAAATATTTTTTAAAAAACAGTTTAAAATACTATTCTTTATTGAAAAAAATTAACAAATAAAAAAGTATTAGCGGAATATATATTTTTTTAATCTAAATGTTTCAAACTATTTTCATTATGTCATAATTGTTGGATTCATATACATGAGAGACTAGATATACACGTATATAGAGATAATGGGGATGGATTTGGCATTAGTTTTATAGGTTACGACCTAAATTATTGAGTATAATGAAGATGGTGGCACATATTGTCCCATTTATTTAGTCGTGAAAATTTAGCACTTGGCAAAATACTATCGTCTTTCGCTTACATCGGAGAGAAGATTTTTTTTCCACGTGATTAGTGTAGGGTACATACGATTGGTAAGTTGTGAAAATGGTGAATAACATTTTAATTTTTTATGGTAGTAAGAAAAAAAGACAAGTGGTTAGGTACCCAATTAATAAAGTCAATTATGATAATCATATTTCATTGGTACGATAGAAAAGTAGACCAATATCAAGTCGAAAGCGTTAGAAAACAATCCACCAACTTAATGGAAAATAATGCGACCGGTGGTTTCGACTGTAACATTTGCCTAGATATGGTTCAAGACCATGTAACCACCTCTATTGTTGCTCCTGTATTTATAAATGGATTCATTACCCAAGTGTATCTGCTGAAATCCAACATCACCAACAACCTCAATGTCCTGTGTGCAATGCTGAAATTACAGAATAAATCTTAGTATCACTCTACGGCCACAGTCAAACAGAAAAAGCATCCGAAGACAAAGTCCCATAAGCGAATTTAGTCATACCAAAAAGGTCTTCGAGTCCTAAATAGGATTTAGTCATCAGTCGATATCGCCCATGATACGACGCAAATATTGCGTATTTCACCCGTTAACATACGCGTTATTAGTCCCCTCGGGTATCTTAATCCCTATATTTATGCTCGTTAACCAGACAACCCTCGGATTTCTATGTTAACATGTTTTGCAAGGGTTAATTGAGCTTTTGTAGGTATTTGGATGCTTAGTATGAAGTTCGGATGCATTCCGGCGAAGTTCCGTACACTATCGCACGTTCGGGGGCATTTTAGTCTTTTCACAGCTTGGGTACCTGGCCCGACATCTCACGGAAGTTGTAACTCTCCTCGCTAGCTTCGCGTGGCCGCGAACGGTACGCGATTCCGATTCATAACGAAGAAGTTACGGCATTTCTTGCGGAGGAAATACAAGAAAGCAAAAGAGGAGAAGGAGAAGGAAGAAAAGAAGCAGGGGCTGCTGCTGCATTGTTCTGCCCTGGTTGATCGATCGATCGACGTTTCTGGTTGATCGATCGACCTTTCAGGAATGTCGAATTTTTCCATTGATCGATCGATCGACCAAAGGGGTCGATCGATCGATCCCCTGTTTTTCTGCAGATATTTTCTTTTCTTTTCTTTCTTCTTTTCTTTTATTCTAACTTAGTATATATGCCAAATTTTGGCTTTGTATAAAGAGACCATCCATACATACGATTTTAGCTTAGTTTTTAGTTAGGGTTTGGGGTTTTGATTGGTTTTTTTTCTTCCCCTCTTGGATTGACACACTAATTGGTTGTAAGACTAACTATTCATCTTCCCTCTCCTTTAATCTAGTTGTATTTCATTCTTTCCTTGCTTTCTAGATAGATTTACATGCTTTCTAATTAGGTTTTCTTGCTTTAATTTATTGCTTTTCTAGTTTAATTAGTTTAATTTAGTTAATTTACCATGCGTCCCTAGATAAATAGGGTCGGGATTTCATTTCTGCCATTTTCGGGCCCCGAGCTCCGAAAACTAGGTTTAGTGCAAAATCGCGTTTAATTGAAACCGCGCGTATCAAAGTTGGATTGCTAAGCGTTTATCTTTCTTTGTCACGCAACGTTAGAGTTTATAGCGACAATCCGAGTTTAATCCGCGTGCGACCATTTTTCAGTTAAATGTTTTATCTCGCAACTTTGGGTTAAATTCCTTCTTGCGTGATGTTTATGCTTAATTGATTATGCTCGATTAAATTGCTTTCGAGCCTTAACTCTAGTTAGTAGTTGTTTCGATCCGTTTGGTAGAATGCGATCCCGATCCTCGCTTTCCTTTATTTAGCGTTAACTTATTATTTTCTTTATTCACGATAACCACCCTTTCACCTTTTCCTTTATTTATTTTACACCACTTTTATTCCTGAAGTAATTAAAACAATTAAAGTCTAAAATTCAATCACTCCCTGTGGATTTATGATACCCGACTTACCGCTCTACTTGCTTGTCAAGTGTAGCTGTAGCTTAGGTTCTTTTGTATGTCGAGCGGAAGCCGAAATCAACGATAGTGTCCTTACACGAACACTCGGTTTCCCTCGCATCAAAATGGCGCCGTTGCCGGGGAGTGTGTTTTAGATTGTAATTGTTTTATTATTTCGTAGTATTTTTCCTTTTGTATTTGTATTCTTTGTTTTAACCTTTTTTGCAGGATTTGCATACTTTGAGCGCTAAGAAACTTTGATTCGCGGTTGCTCACTTTATTTCTTGGATTCTCCATCTTTCAACAACGAGGTAATCATGTCCTATTATTATAGTTATTACGGTCATTTTAATGATTCTTACTTTGGGGATAGTTTTCAAGTTTTCCATTTTCAAGATTTTCTTGAAAATGAAAGACTTGAAAACATTTATCGGAATGAAAATCGTTATTGGGAGCTTGAGTTGGATTCATTATTCGAATCCAATGACGATTCTCATTTCATTACTTTCGAAGACGAGTTTCAACCAAATGAGGAGTCCGAAGCTCTTGAGCCGAGGAAGCTTACTTTGGAAGACACTTTTCTTCTTTACTCCCAAGGTTTGGAAAGCTTAAATGATGCTGGAATGAGACTTGGTTCACTTTTCGATGAGATGAATTCTTATGCACAAAACAACGAGGAGGTGGAAACTTGTGTTTCACCTCAATTTTTCAGAGAATTTCTCATCGAATGTGAATCTTTCTCCCCCAAAATTCAATCTCCTTCCGACGATGAGTCGATTGAGATTGAATTTGTTTCATCACCATATTCGTTTTCCGTGATCGAACCATTAGAATTACCGGTTGATTCCTATGAGTCGGTAGAAACTTTTAAAACTTCTACACTTTTTCCCGATGAGGACTCTTTACCGGACTTGTTTTCGATGGATGTTATCCTCATGTGTGCACCATCTCCCATTACATTTGAAAAACCTTTGGGAGATGAATCAATTTTTCTTGGATCTCTAGTGTACCTTTCCCCCTTGTTATCCAAATCCCCCATCGTCCGCCCAAAATTTCAAATTGGCGATGGTTCATTTTTTTCACCACCCACGTGCCTTCCGTTGTTCAAACGGAATTCATATCTTTCGGGAGGCATGTTCGCTTTGGAGGGTCCACCGTTGATCTTTCAAAGTAAAATACCTTTTTGGGTGGACCCTCAACTATTTAGACTTCTAGTGTATAGTTAGTGTGAAGCCTAAATAGTAGGTTGTAAATAGTTAGCTTTTTAATTTTCTTTCTTTCCTATTTTTCTTTCCTTTTAATTTAGTCTAGTGTAATTAGTTAACTTTTTGTTATTTGTTTTTGCTATGCTCGGTACTAACTTGTTTTGTAGATTTCATTGGACTCGTGCTTATGGAGATCGCTCCAATTTTGGGTAATATCATTCTTTTCCTCTCTTTGTGTTGTGTTCTTAATGCGCATTGAGGACAATGCAACATTTAAGTTAGGGGGTGTAGGATATTCTATCCATTTCATGTGTAGTCCATGGATTTGCTTACTTTTAGTTACTGAGTATGCCTTTTTGTGAAAAATTTGAAAATTTCAAAAATATTTTCTTTCTTTTTTCTCCTTTGTTAGGCATTTTGCCTTGTTTTCGATGATAAATTTCAATAATTGCCCGATCCAATAGACAACTCAATGATGCATGTTCTCGATTTTAGAAGTTATTAGACTTTAGTCCTCAAATCATTGATATTGTGAATAACTTCATGAATTAAACTTTATCCCATGAGCATATGCACTTTCCTTGTTCTATTGATTTGGTTTAAGATTTTTATAACTCGGGAATTTTTTGTTGCATTGTATATACTTACACCGAGTAAGATTTGTACCTTTCGTTGTTTGTGAGTGTTATACACTTCTCTTTTCTCATTGAAAATGTTGAATTCGTTGGTAATCTCTCTATTCTTTCATTTGACCGTTCATTAATTGAGTTCATACTTGAAATGTGTTACTTGATCATGATTTTCATATATTGTTTTGACTTGAGAATTGCGTAAACTTTAGGAAATGATCATAGGCAGTCTTTGTTATATCACCCATATTAGCCTTGACCTCACCATATATGTTTCCCTAGTCAACCCCTTTGAGCCAAAATATAGCCTTTCTTTTCATAACCCAAATTCCCATAACCAACTCCAAATTGGAGTTTTAAGCCATACATACACCTTACATACCTTTGTTTGGAATGTTACTTGGGATTGAATGTTGTTGTTATGATGTCGGTTGCAATTTAAGCATATGAGAGTTTGATAAGAAAATAAAAGAAAAGTGATGTGAAAAAAAAAGAAAGTGAAGAAAAAGAAAACAAAAGAGAAAAATGAGAAAAAGAAGAAAAGAAAAGAAAGAGAAAGTTGTATATGTTGTGTATATTGTTCAATAAGCTTTCATTACTCTCCAATTGTTATATCTAATGCTTGTTTGGAAGTTACTTTCCATTTTTGATATTGCCCGCATCCTTCCCATTATTCCGAGTTTTCATCCCGAACACTTTGAATCCGTACATACATTCCTTCGTTTCGCACCCTAGCCAGACCTACATCATAACCCTATTAAAGTCCTATGTGATCTTAGGGTGCATTTAATTTAAAAGTCATAATAGTTTTGATAATCTGTGAAAATGCATTTCGCCTCTTTTAGTGTGCGGTATCCTTTCATTGAGATTACAGTTTTTCCTTTTATATATAGCGTTCTTCTTCTGTGACATGTGTGCGGCCTAGTTTCCATTTACATTTACTCTTTATGCCCGCATGTCCCGTGTATTACCTCCCTGTTTCGAGTGAATTCACTTGATGAGTGTAATGCCCGTGAGGATTGAATATATGCTTGCCTTTATGTTTATCCGGTTTATTAAAGTTTTTACCAAATCACACTTTGCATGTGCTCACTCTGTAAGGACAATTTGTCCATCTTTATGTATATGTTATGTCATACGCCGTTACAAGATTGATGGTTGAAAAGATCACATCGTCATCAATGAAATCCGAAGATCAAAAGAAGAAGGAATTTGGGAATCAGACCTGGCCGGACCGATCCGGTTTCAGAAATAGAACCGATCCGGCTTACCTAACCGATCCGGCTTACCGGACCCATCCGACTAAAGGAACCGGACCGATCCGCCTGCTGAGTTGAGACCAGTACACCCCGGATCCATAACGAACCGATGAAGGCAAAAATGTCGAACCGATCCGATGCCAACCGGATGGATCCGGTTTCAGAAAAAGAATCGATCCGAGTTTACCGGACCGATCCGCCTAATGGACCGGACCGATCCGACGAGGATAGACTCTGCCAGATCGTGTAGCAGATTTTTAGGGCAAATGAATTCTTATTTATACCAAGATCGGGGAGTTGGTTTTCTCAAGACTTTTCAACGATTATCAGAGCATATCAACCCTAAAGTCTTCACCTATTGAGTCCTATGATTCAAGGTTTTTAGATTCACACATCTTCCATATCCTTGTGAATCAAGTTTGGTAACCCAAAGAACACCATTGCTGTTGTTCAACCCTTGTGAAGTGGACCGCTCCTTCCTCTTCATTGCAGCCCTACTGGACAGGGATAGTTCCAGCCGCCAGCCCTACTGGAAAGGGTTTCTTCCAGCCGCGACTACAGAATCCGATACCCGAGGGTAATTCTTAGTCAACCTGTATTTCATTGTAATTCGATTGTAAACCGTCTTTTACAAATTATAGTGATATACAAATGGTTTTGCCCCTGTGGGGGATTTTTCCTTAAACTTTGTGTGTTGAATATTTATTGCATGATTTCATATTGTTTCAATCACACCTAGTTGCATGCTTAGGGTTAATTTGGGTTAAAAATGGTATTTATTATATTATTTATTAATTGAACGCAAGCGCCAACTCTTTCAAATTGGTATCAGAGCAGGTTACGCCATTCTATCGCGTATTCCTTACTTCCGCAAATTTTTTCTAAAGATATCAATTTTTGAAATAAATTGATTTTTAAAAAGAGCGTGTTCATATGGAGAAGTCATATTATAAAATGCTTATTTTTGACGGGTCAAATTATGCTTATTGGAAAGCCCGTATGAGGTCGGCTTTAAAAGCCATTGATGAACGTGTCTGGATTTTGGTTGAACGAGGGTGGACTCCTCCCACCGTGACTGTTGATAATGTGACCAACTTGAAACCTGACATTTCTTGGACTGATGAAGAATTTAAATGGTCTTCTTTTAATTCTAAGGGTCTAAGTGCTATTTCTGGGTCTGTCACACCTGATGAGTTCAAACGCATAATGACGTGCACCACGTCAAAGGAGGCATGGGATATTTTGCAACTTACTCATGAAGGAACAAATGCTGTTAAAGAGTCAAAATTGCAAAATTTAACAACTCAATTTGAAACCATCACCATGCATGAAAATGAATGTTTTGATGAATTTTATGCTAGGCTTTCTGACATTGTTAATACTAGCTATAATCTTGGTGAACATATTCCAAATGCTAGAGTTGTTAAAAAGATTCTTCGTTCCCTCCCTAAGCGTTTTATACCTAAAGTCACTGTGCTAAATTCCTTGGGTAATTTAAATACACTAAAATTTGAAGAACTGGTAGGAGATTTACAAACCTATGAAATAGACATGTTTCCTAAATCTGCCAAGCCAAAAGATAAGGGAATTGCCCTTAAAGCCCAAGAGAGAAAAAGTGAGGGGTCGGCAAGAAAGAGAGTCGAGTCATCTAGAAAGATAGAAACTTCTGATTCTGAATGTGAATTTGACATAGATGATTTGGCATTATTTTCTAAAGACTTCAAGAAAATTCTGAAATTTAAAAATGGTGGAAACTTCAAAGATAAAAAGAATTTTCAGAAAAATAAGTTTGAAAAGAAAGATTTCAAAGAACCCCCTAAAGACAGTGAGAGGTGTTTTGAGTGCGACGGAAAGGGACACAGAGCGTTTGAGTGTGCCACTCTTCTAAATAGGGAAAAGGGTAAAGCTGTCCTAAATGCTACCCTTAGTGACGACAGTGAGGTCGAGTCGGTGGACTCGGGAGATGAGTCACCGCATGAGCGTAACTTCACCGTGTTCATGGCTAGTCATGTGAGTACTCCTACTGCATCTCACGACGATGAGGATGCTACTTCACAGGGACACCTCGACAGCGAGAACGAAGAGAGTGAGGGAGAGGAGGAAGGTAGTGAGGACGAGAGTAACCTTCAACGCGCCTACGCCGAGTTATATAATGAGTCCTTCAAAACTAAAAAACGTAACAAGGCGTTAGTTCTTAGAATCACCGCGTTAGAAGAAGAGTTAGAAGAGATGAGAGATAGAGAGTCCTCCACCTGCACCGCCATGAGAGAGAGAGAGTCTGCCTGGGTTAGTAAAGAGAATTTGCTTAGAGAGAGAGAGAGCAGTTTTGAGAAAGACAAAGCGGACTTGACTAAACAAGTGGCTAGTCTTACTAGTGAGCTCCATTCCTCCATGGAGACTAGGAAGAAACTTGAAGCCCTTGTTGCTCAGCTTACTCATGACCTTGAGAGAGATAGGAAAGTCAAGGTACAAATCGAGGACAGATCTGGGAAGATGGGAAAGATGCTCCTCGGTCCCGCTTTAGGTTTTGGTGACCGGTAAGGAATAGGTTTTGATGGTGCCTCCACGTCCCAAATTGCCCCCTGACCAATTCCTGAGTTTACTACGACTCCTTATGGCCGTCATAAAAAACCAAGAAGGAGAGTTCGACCAAGAAAAGCAATCCAAGGTCCTCCTAATACTGTGCCCTTTTGCTCCCATTGCAAAAGATATGGACACCTTAGGGAGTTTTGCTATAGATTTGGTTGGACACGACGTACGTTTGCTCCACCACATCAGACTGATGAGTTTGCCAGTCTGAGAGAGCGTGTTGAGTTTCTAGCCGCCACATCACAGAGTTTGATGGAGGAATTCCGACGGATGACCTTACCATCAATGAATGCGCCCCGCATTCCGGCTAAAATCAACAACAACAAGGGAATACAAAAAGGTACCTACACTTGGGTTCCTAAGAAAAAGAAAAAGGACCTTGTTGTCCATGTCGCTCTCAAAGCACATAATACCTCACAGTGGTATTTTGATAGTGGATGCTCCAGACACATGACAGGTGATGTCTCATATTTTACCCATCTTGAGGATTATAATGATGGGAGAGTCACCTTTGGAGATGGTAGCAAATCTAGCATAGTTGGACGAGGTACAGTAGAGTTACCAGGATTTCCAAAACTAGAGAACGTGCTGTACGTCAAAGGTTTGAAAGCAAACCTTCTTAGCATCAGCCAGCTGCGCGACGATGACTTTGTAGTGAAGTTTGACCGGAAAGCTTGTAAGGTCTATAATCAAGCCGGTAAACTTTTAGTGCAAGGGGTGAGGACAGAAGATAACTGCTATGGGACTGAGCCCACATCCTCACTTGTCTGCAACAGCACCATGATCACTCCTATGGATCTGTGGCACCAACGTCTAGGTCATGTGAACGTCAGAGACTTATCTCGTTTAGTCAAAAAGGACCTAGTACGTGGCTTACCATCTCTTGGAAAGTCAACTTCGACCGTTTGTGGACCCTGTTAGTTGGGAAAACAAATACGTAGTCCTCATAGGAAGTTGAATTCCATTACCACCTCCCGTGCTCTTGAGTTGATTCACATGGATCTTATGGGTCCTACTCGCACGGAGAGTCTAGGTGGTAAGAGATACATTCTCGTGATGGTAGACGATTTCTCTAGATACTCTATTGTAGGTTTTCTAAGAGAGAAATCTGATGTTGTAGAATTTTTAACGACCAAGTGCCGTGTCCTGCAAAATCAACACGGGGTCACTATTAATAGAATACGTAGTGACAACGGCACTGAATTTAAGGAAGCAAAGGTGGATTTGTACTGTGATAGCCTTGGGATCAAACATGAGTTTTCTGCTGTGAGAACTCCTCAGCAAAATGGGATTATTAAGAGGAAGAATATAACGATCCAAGAGATGGCTAGATCTATGCTTCTAGGTCGTAAAGTTTCTAGGAGATTTTGGGCAGAGGCAGTGTCTACAGCTTGCCACACGGTGAATAGGGTTTATTTGCGTCCACACACTCTTAAGACGCCTTATGAATTGTGGACAGGCAAGAAACCTAATCTAGCATATTTTCGTGTCTTTGGGAGTAAATGCTACTTCCTACGGGATAGAGAGCAATTAGGAAAGTTTGACTCCCGGAGCGACGAGGGAATATTGCTAGGATATTCATCGAATAGTAGAGCGTACCGGGTTTTTAACCTGAAGAGCTCTAAGGTTATGGAATCAATAAACGTCACTGTGCAAGATGACGAACCTCTGACGGTTATTGATCCCAACCTTCAGTGTGAGGATGAGGATTGTTCTGACAGTGATTTTTCTGTTCCTCTCCCACACTCTGTGGACCCTATTCCTGTGTTAGGGGACACACCTGCTTGGGTTCGCAAGAGTCATGATCCTTCAGCCATTGTTGGCGATCCCACTCTAGGGGTCAAGACTCGTGCTCAACTAGAGAACGTTGTTAGTCATCATTGCTACACGTCCAAAGTCGAGCCCAAGAACCACAAAGAAGCACTCAAAGATGAACACTGGATATCTGCTATGCAGGATGAGTTGCTTCAGTTTAAGAAGAACAATGTCTGGGAACTTGTCCCCCGACCTAGTAATACTAATGTTATTGGTACCCGGTGGATTTTCAAGAATAAAATGGATGAAAATGGTACCATAATCAGAAATAAGGCTAGGTTGGTCGCTCAAGGCTACACACAGATAGAGGGTGTAGACTTTGGGGAGACATTTGCTCCTGTTGCGAGGCTTGAGTCCGTCCATCTTTTACTCGCCATCGCATGTCATCTGCACTTCAAGGTATATCAGATGGATGTCAAGAGTGCCTTTCTGAATGGCATTCTACAGGAAGAGGTTTATGTGGAACAACCAAAAGGGTTTGAAGACCCTAAGCACCCTGATCACGTCTACTATCTTAGAAAAG
The DNA here is from genome assembly GCA_949130495.1 of Sambucus nigra. Classification (NCBI taxonomy): domain Eukaryota; kingdom Viridiplantae; phylum Streptophyta; class Magnoliopsida; order Dipsacales; family Adoxaceae; genus Sambucus; species Sambucus nigra. The sequence goes on along the minus strand of OX422215.1, from coordinate 469,860,036 downwards.
CCTTGTATGGTTTGAAGCAAGCACCCCGTGCTTGGTACGAGAGGCTTACTTCCTATCTCTTAGCCCGTGGCTTCAAGAGAGGGGGAGTTGATATGACGTTGTTCGTCAGGAGAGATGACGGTGCTATCTTGGTTGCCCAAGTCTATGTGGACGACATAGTCTTTGGATCCACATGCTCCCATCATGCTCACCACTTTGAGGAGGAGATGAAAAGTGAGTTTGAGATGAGCATGGTTGGTGAGCTTACATTCTTCCTTGGTCTCCAGGTTCGTCAGCTAGAGGATGGGATGTTCATCTCCCAATCCAAGTATGCTAGAGACCTTGTGAAGAAATTTGGTTTAGACTCCGCTAAGCATGCACGTACACCTATGAGTACCACTACCAAGCTTAGTAAGGACACTACAGGCAAGGACATAGAGCAAACCCTGTATCGGAGTATGATAGGTAGTCTTCTCTACTTGACTGCCAGTCGTCCCGACATAGCCTTTAGTGTTGGAGTCTGTGCGCGTTATCAGGCGTCTCCTAAAGAGTCACACTTACTCGCTCTAAACGTATTATCAAATACGTGAGTGGGACTCTCTCATACGGTATTTGGTATTCCTTTGATACCGATGACCGTTTGTCCGCCTATTCGGATGCTGATTGGGCCGGAGATGCAGATGGTTGTAGCAGCACTTCTGGTGGATGTTTCTACTTTGGTCTTGCTCTTGTCTCTTGGTTGAGCAAGAAGCAAAACTCTATCCCTTTGTCCACTGCGGAGGCTGAGTACATCGCCGCCGGGAGTTGTTGCACGCAACTCATGTGGATGAAGCAAATGTTGGAGGATTATGGGATTTCACAGGACACCATGACCATTTCCTGTGATAACACGAGCGCGATACACATATCCCGCAATCCTGTCCAACATTCGCGCACAAAACACATCAGGTTACGCGATCACTTTATACGTCAGTTAGTTGAGGAGAAGGTCGTAACCCTGAGTTTTGTTCCCACGGACCATCAGTTAGCCGATATTTTCACGAAACCTTTAGATGCCCTTAGATTTGAGAGTCTTAGGAAGGCTTTGGGGATTTGCACAGTTGACTGAGGGATTGTTCTATGTCTAGAATATGATGCTTCTTCATGTTCATATCATATGTTTCCTGTTGCTAGTCTGTTTATATGTACTATTCTTTGTTGTACAGCTTTTCTTTACTCTTTTTTCTATTTATATTGCTTTTGAAAAATACAAAAAGATTTTATTTTGATAAAATTTTTTGAAAAATTCAAAAAAAAGATTTACCTTTTATGGATGAGCATTTAAGATAGCCTTGTCACAACTTCATTCCATATATCCATGTGACTGTTTGATAGAGATTTAAGAGGCTACATCATTTCATCCATGTGCTTAACATTGATTGGAGTCCGTGAGATGTAATTAGTGATATTTCCTACATGCTTGACTCCTATATCCTTTATTGCACACATGCACGACTATATTTGATTGTTGCACTTGTCAATCTCATGTTGGCTTAAGTGTTTCCATCTCAATCCTGTCTATACAATGTATAAAATGCGATAAAACTTGACAAGATTGGATTGCATGTAAAAACCGTTTTGGTGAGACTGTGTGTATATTTTCATAACGGGGAGGGGCTGCGAAAGTTGATTCTTATCCTTTGCGCAAAAGCCACCGTTACAAAGGACCTAAAAAATGGAGGAATTTTAATATCCGAGGTCCTAAGAGGTTAAAAGAGCCCGAAAAAAAAAATTGATAAGGCAATAAAACGCATTTCATGCCAAATATGGGCCATTTAGGTTTTCACCATCAATTCTCCAAAGTTTGAGAATTTAGTATACCTCTATTAATAATATAAATCTGAGGGAGTTTGGTTGGAGATTGAAAAACGGGTTTTCACTTCCTTGAAAGTCCTGAAAAAGCATGAAAAACATTTTGGACGTTATTGGTGTAGAAATCACTATGAGCTTCGATTTGTAGATTTGATATAGTCAATGTCTTAAATTTCCAATCTTTTACCCCAAAGGAAGCATTTGAGTTCATTCGTTAGGAATATCCAATATTCATCGTGCACATATGTCATGTTTGTATGCTTTGATTTTCCTATCGAATTTTGATCACACCCATTCATTTACGCTATCACCGACTTGGTTGTTTTATGTTCATTCATGGTGTGATTTTATGCCTTGTGTCTCCCCGGTTCTTGATTGTTTGATTTATTTCTCTTATTTGTCTATTTGGGGACATCATAAAAAGGGGGAGAATGAATTATGGGGGAGTTTTGAAATTTGAGGTTCATCATAAATCTGGTATATATTGCTTATGTTTATCTCATTTCACACTCGATACGTCACTTGGTATTTTCTTTGTCTCATGTGTGTAGGTACATCTTTTGATAATCCCATGTTGCACACCCTGATGAGAAAAGCTTTGAGATTCCTGAAGAATTGAAGATTCCTGAACAAACGATGCAGCCTTAATCATTTGTACCTCTTTCAGTTTTGGGTTCATGGAAGGGTAGATTTGTATAGGCATTGTGAGTATAGATAATTCGGATTTTTTATGTTTGTTCCGGCATAGACATAGGGGGATATTTGTAAGGACAATTTGTCCATCTTTATGTATATGTTATGGCATACGCCGTTACAAGATTGATGGTTGAAAAGATCACATCGTCATCAACGAAATTCGAAGATCAAAAGAAGAAGGAATTTGGGAATCAGACCTGGACGGACCGATTCGGTTTCAGAAATAGAACCGATCCGGCTTACCGGACCGATCCGGCTAAAGGAACCGGACCGATCCGCCTGCTGAGTTGAGACCAGTACACCCCGGATCCATAACGAATCGATGAAGGCAAAAAGGCCGAACCGATCCGATCCCGACCGGATGGATCCGGTTTCAGAAAAAGAATCGATCCGAGTTTACCGAACCGATCCGCCTAATGGACCGGACCGATCCGACGAGGATAGACTCTGCCAGATCGTGTAGCAGATTTTTAGGGCAAATGAATTCTTATTTATACCACGATCGGGGAGTTGGTTTTCTCAAGACTTTTCAACGATTATCAGAGCATATCAACCCTAAAGTCTTCACCTATTGAGTCCCATGATTCTAGGTTTTTAGATTCACACATCTTCCATATCCTTGTGAATCAAGTTTGGTAACCCAAAGAACACCATTGCTGTTGTTCAACCCTTGTGAAGTGGACCGCTCCTTCCTCTTCATTGCAGCCCTACTGGATAGGGATAGTTCCAGCCGCCAGCCCTACTGGAAAGGGTTTCTTCCAGCCGTGAGTACAGAATCCGATACCCGAGGGTAATTCTTAGTCAACCTGTATTTCATTGTAATTCGATTGTAAACCGTCTTTTACAAATTATAGTGATATACAAATGGTTTTGCCCATGTGGGGGATTTTTCCTTAAACTTTGTGTGTTGAATATTTATTTCATGATTTCATATTGTTTCAATCACACCTAGTTGCATGTTTAGGGTTAATTTGGGTTAAAAATGTTATTTATTATATTATTTCTTAATTGAACACAAGCGCCAACTCTTTCACACTCCCCTCCCACATTTTAAGGTTTCAATTCTATGAGGTGCATTCAACTTGTTAATAACAACGGACTTTAGCTTGAATTCGTTCAATATGCTAATAACATGCTTGAAATCTTTTTCGTTGTTGTTGACTTTGTCGCATGTTGGGTTGGGCATATTTGGAGGAAACTTTATGATGTTTGTGGGTTCCATCACTGAAAACCCTCACGAGACGACACTCGTCCACTAGGGTAACCTAGGGGTTTAACGGCTTATTGCATATGCTAAATGCAATCGAATCGCCCGCGAAAGTGGCCTTATCTTTTTATTGCTTTTATTCCATACTTTTGTACTTCTCCTGCTTTTGGTTTTCTTGTAGTTCTTGTTGTTTCCTATTTCATTGCTAGGGACTAGCAATGTGTAAGTTAGGGGGTGTGATACGACGCAAATATTGCGCATTTCACCCGTTAACATACGCGTTATTAGCTCCCTCGGGTATCTTAATCCCTATATTTATGCTCGTTAACCAGACAACCCTCGGATTTCTATGTTAACATGTTTTGCAGGGGTTAATTGAGCTTTTGTAGGTATTTGGATGCTTAGTATGAAGTTCGGATGCATTCCGGCGAAGTTCCGTACACTATCGCACGTTCGGGGGCATTTTAGTCTTTTCACAGCTTGGGTACCTGGCCCGACATCTCACGAAAGTTGTAGCCCTCCTCGCTAGCTTCGCGTGGCCGCGAACGGTACGCGATTCCGATTCATAACGAAGAAGTTACGGCGTTTCTTGCGGAGGAAATACAAGAAAGCAAAAGAGGAGAAGGAGAAGGAAGAAAAGAATAAGGGCTGCTGCTGCATTATTCTGCCCTGGTTGATCGATTGATCGACATTTCTGTTCGATCGATCGACCTTTCAGGAATGTCGAATTTTTCCCTTGATCGATCGATCGACCAAAGGGGTCGATCGATCGATCCCCTGTTTTTCTGCAGATATTTTCTTTTCTTTTCTTTCTTCTTTTCTTTTATTCTAACTTAGTATATATGCCAAATTTTGGCTTTGTATAAAGAGACCAGCCATATATACGATTTTAGCTTAGTTTTTAGTTAGGGTTTGGGGTTTTGATTGGTTTTTCTTCTTCCCCTCTTGGATTGACACACTAATTGGTTGTAAGACTAACTATTCATCTTCCCTCTCCTTTAATCTAGTTGTATTTCATTCTTTCCTTGCTTTCTAGATAGATTTACATGCTTTCTAATTAAGTTTTCTTGCTTTAATTTCTTGCTTTTCTAGTTTAATTAGTTTAATTTAGTTAATTTACCATGCGTCCCTAGATAAATAGGGTCGGGATTTCATTTCTGCCATTTTCGGGCCCCGAGCTCCGAAAACTAGGTTTAGTGCAAAATCGCGTTTAATTAAAACCGCGCGTATCAAAGTTGGATTGCTAAGCGTTTATCTTTCTTTGTCACGCAACGTTAGAGTTTATAGCGACAATCCGAGTTTAATCCGCGTGCGACCATTTTTTAGTTAAATATTTTATCTCGCAACTTTGGGTTAAATTCCTTCTTGCGTGATGTTTATGCTTAATTGATTATGCTCGATTAAATTGCTTTCGAGCCTTAACTCTAGTTAGTAGTTGTTTCGATCCGTTTGGTAGAATGCGATCCCGATCCTCACTTTCCTTTATTTAGCGTTAACTTATTATTTTCTTTATTCACGATAACCACCCTTTCACCTTTTTCTTTATTTATTTTACACCACTTTTATTCCTGAAGTAATTAAAACAATCAAAGTCTAAAATTCAATCACTCCCTGTGGATTTACGATACCCGACTTACCGCTCTACTTGCTTGTCAAGTGTAGCTGTAGCTTAGGTTCTTTTGTATGTCGAGCGGAAGCCAAAATCAACGATAGTGTCCCTACACGAACACTCGGTTTCCCTCGCATCAGCCCACATCCATGACATGCTGGCAATAGCAGCAGCTGTTGCTGTTGCTTACAAATACCTGTCAGTTGGCTGCCACAGAGGAGTAATCACGGATGAATGACTAAGCAAGAATATGAATATCTTGTATAGTTTACAGTTGAATGGAGGTTTGGTTTTTAGGGTAATGATTGATGCTTCGTACTAGGTACTTTATGTTATATTCTAACAAAACAGATTCTACATAATATGTTGCAAGTATTTTTTTTACTTTGTCCTTCACAGATTTGCAGTGGAAGATTAATATCTGAAAACGGCTACACGTGCAACGCACGTGGGCACAACTAGTATATATAAATACACCAAAATCTGAATTTAAATTTGTATATGGGTTCAAAGCCCCTTTGGCTCCAGATTTGAAAGGTCGTGGGTTCAAAACCTCTTGAGATCCTTCATAATTTTCATCATTTAAGAGGCTTAAATATGAAACACCAAGAGTCGAACCTTTAACCTTCCACTACCATCAAATCAACCTTTATACATAATTTTTTTTAAATCATATAAAATCAACCGCTAGTCCAAATTACATGAATTTTATATTGTTGAAATCGTAATGAAACGAGAATATTTCTGAATCCAAAATTTTTCTGAAATATTAAACCTTTTTGAAAAAATATTTGCAGCCGAAAATTAATATCAATACCTTCCTAATATATTCTCAACAATTCAACATGATATAGCTCTGATACCACATGATGAATTAATTTCTATTTTGTGAAAACTATCACACAAACAGGAACATTCATATTGAATTATCAAGAAATATAAATATTGATTTTGCGGAAGCGTACCAGAATCCATGACAGAAAGTTAAAATATCTGAGTCTGAGGTCTTATGCTCTTCCAGATCAATACTTTTATTTCCTCTCTAAATTTCTCTCTGACAATGGAAATCAGAAGATTGGTGTTGGGTGATCTGGGGACCATGACCCCTATTTATAGCACAATCATGTCTTTTCATATTTCGTATATTTCTATTTTAACCCATCATAAAAATAGAAATTACTCTTGTCTCTACACAATAAAACCCACACTTTAATAATACATTAGTAACGCCCCAAAACTTAAATTAATCACTTTAATTGGCCTACTTTTATTTGATAGCCTATAATTCATATTTATTTTATATATAAGCCCATATATTAAATTTTACTCTAACATTTATTTCCCTCCAAATCATTTTAGTCATTTTAGTTTCCTCCATATATTTTATTATGTATAATAATATATCTATTTAAGGGATTAAATAAATACTCCAACTCATAATATTAAACACTAGTATGTAGACCCACTGGCGATTCAAACATAAAGATTAAAGCTATATATGTTGTAACATTTATATACAATAAAAATTAATATATTTCAATACAGAAGATTAAATTGATCTTCAAAGGTAGAATTAGAACAATGTAAAGTAACATTTTAAACTTTTATCATTATCTATATTTAGTGAAAGTAGAGATGTCTAATGATTTTTGAAATTATTCATGATTATAATTATGAAATTAATACATAATGGTAAGATATTTTTCATAAATAATCAGATGTTGCTTGGTGCATTCCCTGCATTACTAATTCAATTGTAGGAAATTTTTTAAGACAGTACCACAAATTGCCTTTATGAAAATAGGACATTAATATATAATATAAAGTTGTGTTGATAAGTCTCCATGGAGACGGATGACTAAACAAACAAATAGTGACTTTCATATAAATGCATTTTCGGAGCTTAATGTTACAACAACAAAATATAAGAGCTAAAAAAACTATTACTTAGTTGCATTAACTGTTGGAAGGAATGGAACTAACTTTTAGCATAATACTGCCAAAATTTAGGTAAAAGGGTGAAAATTCTGGATCACATATGATCTGACTCCCAAAGTGTAATGCGAGAATATTTGTTTCTTTGAATTAAAATGAAGGGTTACATCTAAAGGTATCAATGTAAAGGGTCCAATAGGATTTGAAGGGTATGAGGAGGGATGGGTATGTGAAGAAGGGCCTTTTTTCATTTTGGAATTAATTAGACTAAAAAGTATTATGAGAGAGTAGAAAATGATCGGGAAAGATTAACAGATGTGAAAGAATGAGTGGTTAAAGAGAGAATTGAGTGGGTAAGGGAATATGAGGAGATGGGAGAGGAAGTTGGAAAAAAATTAAAGAATAAAGGATATGGATGAAGAATAACCGAATGATAGAATATGAGATGATGGTTTAATAAAGAAATATACATGGTATATTGTGAAGAGGAAGAGAAGAGAGTTAAAAAGGACTTCTTAATTGCATCTCTAATGTAAAGCCACATGGCAAACGTAAAAGATAAAACATATATATATATATATATCAGTCCTGCTCTTGTGCGGACCAGTCCGCATTTTAAGAATGCGGACCGGACATGTGTCACCTGACGGTGAGCCCAGAAAAGAGAGAGAGTGTGCCTATAGTTTAGGCGATAATTTCTAGGCGCACCGCTAGGTGACACATGTCCAGTCTGCATTCTTAAAATGCGGACTAGTCCGCACAAGAGCATTACTATACATGTGTTTGCCATGTATATTAGATATTGATATTGTACATATAACTTTAACATTAATACATGTGTTTTAAAATTATTAATATTGTCGACATAATATAACAACATTTAAAAATAATTATAATTTATTTTTAAAAAAATAGTCATTATATTCTAATTTCACCCCATCCTGCCCTACCAAAAAAAAATACTATTCACACAAAGGGCTTAACAATTTGACTCATAATAATCTATAGTATATAACTAAAACTGTAGACCGAAATCATGTTAGGGTGACACATGGCAATAATAAACACTAATGCATTTAATATCATTAAATCTCTATCAAGAGTTTTAACTTAATTTTAACCTTACTTCCATGTTTCACTTTCCAAGGCAATTGATCGTCCCTATACCTTTACTCAATGGGACTTCACGGATCGAGAAGAATAAAAATGTCTAGAAAAAAACAAAAGTCAATCCAAATGAAAGGAAGAAACATTAGAAAGCTAATAAAGAAAAATCACCATCGGAGATGACCCCAATTTCAATGCTACATAGAAAATGATCGAAACACATGAATAAAAACACCAGCAACTCCAAACACCCACAAAACATGTTAAAACTCACTAACCAACACAGTGCTATAAAGACCTTCAATCTACCAAAAGCTAGCAATGGCCTTTAATCATCACCATTAGCGACTGCAAAGCGTTGCAAACTGGAAACACAAGATGGTTTTTATGCAAGATTCAATTTTTACATATATAGAGTGAGAAAGAGAGTGATATAGAGAGAGAAAGAGACCGGAAGGCTTGCGTTTTCAAAGAGGAGTTTGGTGTGCAACTTTTATGCACAAAATTTGATTTTTTGTGTCGATTTTATTTTTTAAGTTGGGACAGCCATAGATAAAGCTCCCAAAATCAGGTATGTTATCTTTTTAATTTTAAATTAGTGGAGTGTATGAAAAAGAATACTATAACAAAAAGAATATAGTTTACATAAATTCGGCTACGCATCGCGTGGCGTTCATGCTAGTCTATAATCTATAAGTGTATATAAAACTCTAGCCTAAACCTCTTATGACACGTGGCAAGTTTTTACACTACCACGTGTCAAGAGCATTTATTATATTCACTCGTCTCTCACATTGTATTTATGAACTTCTCTCTCTAAAAGTTCTCATCTCTCCGTTTACCCTCTTTTATAATATCAATTTTCTCTCTCCTTTTGGGTCCAATGGACCCCCCCTTCTCTCTCTCCAACCTTTAAGAGTTTTCAACATACTTTTCTTTGAAGTTGAAGAGTTCAGTGGTATATATATCTAGGTTAAGAGGATTTGAAGAATTCTTGAGAAAACTATTATGTGGAGCAAATTAAAGGCTCGCTAAAATGGACCCATATGAGTCTTTGATTTCAAAGCATAACTATTTGGAGAAAAAGAAGGTTTGAATATATATATATATATATATATATATATATATATATATATATATATATATATATATATATATCAGTTTGTTTTCATTGTTACATAATTGATATGATTTCATTATCCATTCTTACAAAGTTGTACTAATTGTGTATACACATCTCTACAAAATCAATCTTTGTAATTTTTTGTACTCTTATCATTATTTCCAACTTTTCTTTCTATTATCATTATTTCCAATTTTTGGCAATCTTTGTAATTTAGCTAGGGGTGTAAGCGGTACGGTTTGGTCGGTAAATAGTAGATACCAATACCCAAACCAAACTCTAGATGGTAAAATCAAACCGTACCAGTTTACCACCCGGTACACCAAAATCAATACCAAAACCAAACCGGCTGGTATTTTGGTTTTTTCGATAATTTCGGCCTTTTTTTGGTTTCGGTAAATTCTGGTTTTTTCTGGTCTTTTCTGGTTTCTAGTTTAGATTTTTTCTGGTTTCGGTAAACAACACTAAAAGTCCCAAAAAATCAAAATAAAAAACAAAACCAACCAACTTTTTTAAATATTAAAAGCAAATCCAAAACCAACTTTTTTGTGGTTTTGGTAAATTTGGTACGGTAATTTTGGTAAATTCAGTATTGTACGGTAATTTTGGTACGATTTTTTCTGGTTTCGGTAAATTCGGTACGATATGGTAATTTCGATACGGTTTTTTCTGGTTTCAGTAAATTCGGTACGGTAATTTCGGTAAATCGGTTTTTTAAATATTAAAACCAAAACCAACCAACTTTTTTGCGGTAATTTCGGTTTCGGTAAGACTGGTTTCTGGTATTTTAATATATGAAACCAAAACCGTTTTTTTTCGAACCAAAATGGTACGGTACGGTAAAAACCCGTACCGCTTCCACCCTTAAATTTGGCTGTGCACATGGTCATTTATCATAAATATTCACTATTTTAATTGTTTATTCTCTTGCGACAGTTATATTTATTTTTCGATTACTAACTTTCAATTAATTTGTAAAATGTCATCTCAAACATATTTTTCCATATATCTAAAGAATATATATTTGTTTATTTATTTTTCGCTTTGTCAGCCTCGAATTTACAATCAGAGTTGGGGCATTAAAGGGATCAATAAGCATCATTTGTACAAACTGTCTCAAGGATAAATGATAAAACAGAAGGATGTTCTTACTTAAATCTTATGAACTTTTGGGAAGAATCATTCATGGTAACAAAAGAGAAGTGATATTGGATTCCTTAAATTCCACGAATGTTAGGTCAAATTTTCAGTAAAACACATAGTTATGGAACTTGAGATGTAATGCATCTCAATCCACAAAACCTATATAGTTGGATTATTTATGAAAAATTAGGTTGAGTTTGTTATAAATCATCTCAAATGGTTTAGAAATGAAGGAGTTATTCAAGGTCAAAAATCATAAACCTTAAAGTTAACTATCGAGGAGTAGAAGATGAACTTTTTGACTAGAAATCTTGACCTAGCACGTGAGAGTGCATAGCCAATCAAAATTTTCTGAAATATTTTTATTTTATTTTTCTAGTCAAAATGATATAAGATAAGGTCGTGTTTGGATCGGCCTATCCTAAGTTAAGGAAAAATGAGGTTTTAACGTAGAAATATTTTTCATAAATTGCTATTTGACCCCTCCTTACTTTTCAACTTATGAATTTGATCCCCAAACTTTGTATATGAATACTTCCAAATATTTTAAGACAAAAAGTCTCTTGTGCCAAAGTTCAAATATGACCTTAGGTCTAGTATTTTAAAGTCCCAAAGTATTTATAATTAAACCCTCGGAACTTTAAAACATACAGTTTTTTGTATAAACTCACTAACCTAATCCCAAATACTTATGTACCCAATCATTGTATAAAGAGAATCAAGTACCAACCCCTCCCGATATCCTCTTATGATATACAAAGTAATAAGATATACTGAGCCAGTAGTTTTTTTTACCTTATTAATAGTAAACTTTAGAATTTTATATTTGCTATTGATATCACTATGTGATAGCCAGTTTAATTCCAAGTATGTGTAGAAATTACCATACTCGTAATTATTATATTCTCGCGAATTGTTTGATTATGATAATTTTATACTAATTTAAACCTTTCTGATCCAATAACTGATTTCATAATGAATTTATTTTAATGATTGATTCAGTTCACCACTGTTTTTTTATGCAAATATTTATATTATGAGCATCAGTATTAACTAAGGAGTAGAATGACTTGTTATCCAATGAAACTTTTTACTTGGCCTAATGGTCTCAGATGATTGGGAGTCAAGATTTCTTACTACATACGTATGAGTGCCACTTTAATTGTGCACCTAGTTAGTTACTTTTTCCCAAAGGTTTTGGGTTAATTATTCTTATTTTGGTTTTACTGATGGATTAATGATTTCTGTACCCCTTAGTGAACTGGTAAGTACGGGAGTATTAGTTCAAAGAACCTTGATTTTCTTTACATGATTTTTAATGAATTAGTAAGTATGGGGTTACTAGTTCACGAACCTTAATGTTCTTTATAAACTTATAAATATGGGATTATCATCTTTAGCGTTATTAAACACTGATTCTATATACACTCCAACTCTCATTAATACATATACTTGTTATAGAACTGGTAAAACCTACTTAACATATTTGTGCTAATTCATTTTTTCTCTAGATGAGCCCGGAGAAAGAGGATAATATCCCTTCCCTTTTAGAGACAGATACCAGTCACCCGTTTGCATAGGTGACTATGTGGGCAGAGAATAAGTCATATGGGAGCAAGGAATGGTACTTTTCGATTTTCTACATTATAGTTTGTACTAAAAATTTATAACTCGCCCCTATGGTGGTGCTACCTTATGTAAACTACTTTATAATGAATAAAGTTATGTTATTCCTCCTTAACTTTAATTCATTTCCTTATGTATACTTCTTGTTCATTTATACCAAAAAGCAGGGTTTGACAAGTTATCTCATGTTGTGAGTCCTTACTATGATTTATTATTCATTGTTTGATCATTTTAGCATTGTGTACTTTTGTGTTATTGATTAACGAGTCGAGTCTAAATCGATGGTTACTGAGGCACGGTTGGACTGTGGTAGGAGACGTTGGTGGATTTATGCGGTTGTTATGAACAAGGTATAGGTGCAAAGATTGCACCAGGCTTGAGGGAATCGAGATAGGGAGTAAGTCTTTTTATCATCCTGTATAAATCGTCATATCATAGTGGACATTTTAGGTTAATTCGTCTCAGGTTTTTCATGTTGTTAGTTTTCCTTGTACATCATGGCGTTGTATGATTGTTTTATTACTTTACTTTAATTAGAACTTGCATGCTCACATAGTAAGTCTTAGGGAAGATAAAATTAAGTGAAGATCACACAAATTGAATTTGTACCGTGTTTATTTAAATTTGGTATAATTGCTCACTTGGTAATTGTTAAAAATTTGGCATAGACATAATCGATAAATTAGGGATCCTAGAACTTTCAAGAGACATCAGAGTGGGTTGGTTTCATTTTCGGAGTTTGTCCTAGGTTTAGGGTGTTTTTAGGATTCGTTAATGGATTATAATCATGATGGTAGTTCTATTTTAGGGCCTCTATTGTTTGATAGGTTAAGATATGCCTATTAGCAGGCTCGTGTGAGATTTTTCTTATAATCTATTTATGATAATGTTTGGAATTGTGTTATGACCAGTTGGTCTCCTCCTAAAACTGCAGAAGGAAAGGTTAAGCTCACATCCCAATGGGCCAAGAAAGAAAAATAGTTATCCACATATAACTCCAATGGTATGAGTGTTATATTTAATATTGTCGCAATAGAAGAGTTTCGGCATATAACACTTATGAGTGTGCTAAATAATCAAGGGACATTTTGATTGTCACACAAAAGGGCGCTAACACAAAGTTTCCAATTTTTAAAATCTGACATCCGGGTTTAAATATATTATAGTGGAAGAGAATGAATGCTTTGATGAATTTTATGATAAGTTGTTAGATATTTTAAACACCTCTTTCAATTTGGGTGAAAATTTCTCTGAATATAAAATTGTTAGAAAAATCATAAGCTCTTTGACTGCTAGTTTTAATTCTAAACTCACGGTTGTTAACTCCCTTGCTATGAGAGAGATATGTGTACCCAGGTGAATAAGGATAAGGGTTTATCTTTTAAAGCATATAAAAGGGTTACTTATGATTCTAGCAACCATATTTATTCAGATACTGAGGAGATAGTTGTCTTTGCAAAAAAGTTTGATAATTTTATGAAATTTAAGATTGAAAAAGCTAAATTCAATAATCATAAAACAAAGAACTTCTCTAAATAAAAAGTGAGAAAAATGACTAGGGATAAGTCTAAGGATGAAATGGAGAGATTATTTGAATGTCAATGAATTGGTCATATGGTAAATGAGTGTCCCATTAGGCTAATAAGGGAAGGTATGATGCTGAAAGCGTTTAATGTCACCCTTAATGATAGTGAACTAGAAGAGAGTGATTCTCCATTGAGAATAAATTTACCGCATTCATGGCTGGTTATGCGAGATTTATTGGTATGTCTTCCCTAAGTGAAGATAATATTTTTCATGATGATTTTAGTGTCCCATTTTGATGACTCCCAAGATGAGGATAATGGAGAAGAGAATAGTGATGAGGAGGAAAGTGAGCTTCAGGTAGCCTACCATGAGTTGTATACCGAGTATTTGAAGTTAAAAAATTCTAAGATGAAATTATAGGTTAAGTTTATGGAAATTGATAAAGAGATTCCCTTAGGAAATAAAGTTAAATTGATTAAGGGTTTAAAGGCACGTGATAAGACTCTTAGGGATAGGCTCACATACATTGAGAGGAACCAGATAACCTTCTAAGAATGGTTTAATATATGAATAAGGAGTACCTTGGATTTGAAGATTTTAAATGTTTACTTGAATCAAGGGTTTTGGAGTTAGAATATTTATTAAAAGACTTAAAGCGTGTCAAAATTAACTTAGAAACTATGTTTGAAAAGTTGGATAAGATGTTAGGGTCCATCCAAGTCAAGAATGACAAGAAAGGTCTGGGTTACCAAGATGTTAATGCTTTATCTCCTAAAACCATTACCATGTTTGTTATAGAGTCAACCATGCCCGGGACATTACCAAAGGATAACTCAAGAGTAGCCTTCCTATAGTTTACATGTGCACACACTATGGTAGGAAAGATCACCTTAGGAGATTTTTTTATGATTTTGGAAAGGATCCTATGAAGTCTAAGTCTATTATCAACCTGATTCCCCAAACCCAAGTCTCCCTTTCGATATCTATTTGATTGAGGATATATGATTTGGTGGCATAAAATATTGCTACTCTTGTTGATTCTCACACACGTCCATATGATCTTACACATGAAGTATCTAATATTTAATTGTTTTTGTGTGGTTCATAGCTTAGATATGCTTCATTATACATATTAGATCTAAGGCTATGAATTGTTTGTATCTATTGTATTTTGATTTCTTTGATTTTTTTTAATATATTAAAAAACTCTATAACATTTTTGTTTTTTGTATGGGTAATTTTACACATTTGTATGGCATATTGGTGGGTCCGATACCCATTCATTTCTTATATTTCATGTGGCTAGGAGCATTATAATTTGGTTTGAGTGATTAGGATTCCTGCTTAATCCTTCCATGTCATGGAGCTGTTCTTATTTGATTTTCTTAATTAGTTTAACTAAGTATATGCCTTTGCACGGGATTTGATGTATATTTATTCATGAGATAAGTGAGGCATTCTCCTATCAATATTACAAAATACACATTTTTATAACTACCGGGATTTGTGCATGTAAAAACTATTACGCATGAGATTTCTCTTAATGGAAAGGGCTATGAAGGGAGGTAAAATTCTTTCCATGGCAAGCCACCATTAGCAAGAATCTTTTTTTAAATGAAATATTTGAAGATGCCAAGGCCAAATTTAGAAACTGATCATTCAAAAGAATAAAAAAAATTAAATATATGTTTTGAGGGATTTATAAGTTAAAGATCAATATGTTTCCACAATTTGTCCTAATTCATACTTAAATGTTTGACTTTATTGATTTGAGAATCATCAATATTATATAGGCTTGTGTGTATTTAGACTGTTAATAACCATTTGATCACCTTGTAAGTCACATAAGGTTAAACTATGTTTTATAAATTAAGTCTATTATATTAGAACTACCTGGGACCATCTTAAGTGTTTGGGGTCATATATATATTATTTGTAGTTTACAACCCTACACTTCATGACACACATTTTAGATACACATTTATGTTGTATGCTTGTGGGAAGCTTGTATTGTGTGTTTATGTGTGGTAATGCCTATATATATACGTGTGTAATGTTATGTGTGTTTATATATGTATACAAGGTGTTTCTTTGAATCTTTTCATACATTTAATCCACGTTTTTAATTGATACATCTTTAGGATGATTTTTTATTAGGTTGCCATGTCACATGATTGTTTCTAGCTACACTTCAAATTCCTTGATATGTGTGTTAATTAGATGATCACATTTGATTCATGTTATGATCTTTAACCTTGTTTATTCCCTAACAAAAATGGGACAATGATAAAATTAGGTGGGAGGGATTTTATATGCTGTGGGAGTATTTTGGACTAACAATATTCTTTTATTTGTTATTTTCTATGCATTTAAAATGTGTGTTGAGTGTGCAAGCATATGCATCAATACGACAAAGCTTCACAAGTGAAAAGTTTTATATCCGATATAATTGGTCGAGTGTTTGAGTGTATTCTTCCTTTGGGGGTTGGGAATGGGCATTAGTGCTTGACGACCTACATAATTTTTAAGTTTTGTCTCGGAATAGATAAATGGGGGAATTTTTGAAGACAAATTGTGTAATAAATATTAGAAATTTATATTTGGCATTATTTCGCTGGACAAAACTATTTTGGAGTCATATGTTAGGATTATTTTAGTGTATTTTTTAAGCTTATGACTTTAAAACTTGAAGCGGCCTTTGGAAAGCCACACCAACTTCATGCCATTTTCACGCTTCTTCACTCTATGATCTTGGAAATGTATAAGCATATTAATATTTTAAATTTTGGAACTTTAAATGGATGTTTTTTTATTTCTTATAGGCTTTAGTATTTTAATTGGGTTTTTTGGCATTAATTTATAATTTTTTATTTTGAAAATTCAATTTTTAGAAATCTAGTTCAAACCAGATTGTGTGTTGTTAGAACGATATTGGCTATTTGGTTCAAACGAGCTAAGAATGAAAATTTTTTGTTTATCAATTTAAAGCTCGTTAGAACCAAAATGCGCATGTCTTTAGAACCAGATTGCATACTCACATAGTAATTATTAGGCGAAAAAATTACGTACAAATCTCACAAATTGAATTTACACTGTGTTTATTTGAATTTGGTATAATTTCTCACATGGTAATTTTTTAAAATCTAGAATTTCCATAACTGATAAATTAGGAATCGTAGCACTTTTAATATTCGAACTCAACATTTTCAACTCGTGTGTATATGACAATAATGTTGCAATGGAATGGGGGTGTTATAAAATGGTCATTAATGTCTTTTTAAAACTTTACTCTTTAAAATATTGATAAATCCCAATCAAGATGTGAGAAAAGATAAAAAAGGGTTTAAATAATAACATCCTTTTTATAATGGTTATGTGGAAGTGAATGTAAGAAAGCGAGTATTTATGAATTATTCGAACTATCGATTAAACATGCGCAATACAACTAATTTATTCAGTAACTCTTGTTTTAAAGCCTTTGTGGTAAATAGCTTTTGCGTACAGTCCTGATCCAGTAGCATGTGAACTTTGGGCTATGGACTTAAAATTTAATATAATAAAATGAATGGTCCGTGATCTCTTAAAATATAATATAAGATAATGTATGGTTCCTAATTTCATAGTATGCCATTGTTATATAACAAAATTTATGTGTCATATTATATATATTGTACCATATTAAAAAAATATTTTAATTATATTAGACTACAATACATATCATATTAGTGGTCATAGATTTGACCCGACACCAAAACACAATTACTCTACAAGCTTTAGATAAGTTCTCTAATTTATCAATAATTGATCAATTAAACAGAAAAATAAATATTGAAATAACTTAATCACCCTAACGTGTTTAGATTTAAATAAACTCTTTTAACTCTTTGATACAAATCTTTTCAAATTTCAACGGTTGAAAAACACGCACACAAAATAATTTACTAGTTGGTGTGATGTCCTTTTTAGTCAATAAATAGTTAAAGAGAATGGGATGAGGAGAAGTGGAAAATACACAATATTTGTTCTAGAGGAAACCAACTAGTGAAAAATTCCGTGTCCTCTAGTACCAGGACAACACACACACCCAAGTTCACTAATACCAATGTTTCAATACAGACTATATCAATAGAAGTGTAAATGAAATAGTTTGGCCAATACAAACAACTACACCAAGGAACAAACTAAACAACCCCACAACAACGGAATCTTACTAAGTAACCAAGGTAGTGATAACTTGGAACACACACATAACTTCACACTCAACGCTAGAGTACCAGTGAGGTTGCATACAATAGTGATAATTAATAATATGTGTTTGGTTTAATCAGTACATAAAAAAGATTATAAATCACTAAATCATGAGACACATGTGTAGACAGCCCATTCTATTACCCCCTAACTCTCCTTAGGTCCCTAGTACCTCCCTTCATCACTGTAAACCCAGGTCACGTCCTGAGTACTGACCTGAAGGCCATCGGGAACTCCCCAGCTTAGTTTGACCCAAAAGTCAAACTCTTCGTCTCGATCGAGACTCAATGAATCTTCGAAGGGCACTGAATACCCATTCCAACGGTCCTCCATGTGTACGATTCCGACTTACCATGTGGACGAACGATCCATTTGCGTCCGAAACCTGACCTAGAGGCCACCGGGCGCTCACGGGCTCTGTTTGACCTAAGTCAACTCTTCAGTTCGACTGAGGCTGAATGAATCTTCGAAGGGTACTGAATACCCTTTCCAACGGTCTGTCCCGTGCGCTATTCCGACTTTCCATGAGGACGAACGATCCATTTGTGTCCGAGCGATTCCCCGTCCAATGGATCGACAAATGCTTCTGAGCCATATTTGACCCAAAGTCAACTCCCAAAATCGGGAGCGGTCCAAAGTACTTTCAAAGGTCTCTGAATTAAATTTCCAACGGTATGCCCCGTGCATGATTCTGACCAATGATTTGCCCTCGGCGACCGATTTTCCAAAAAAGCCTGAAGCACACTGCCAAATGGCAGGTTCCAGACCCTCCCTATCGGCACCTGTCGATAGGCAGGAACAGGTCTATGCCGATCGACACTCACCTGGGCCTTTAAAAGGAGGCCTTCACCTCATTTGCAGAGGGAGCCCAGATCTGATAAAAATCTCTCTCAACGAATCCCAGAAACCTCTCTCGAAGGCAACGTTATTTCAACTCCCAAATCCCTTTTTTACTTCCACTTTTCATCATCCTTTTCATCAAACTTAATGAATTAACCACTCTCCATCATCATCCAAGCTCGAGGGCTTCTCTCCAACATTTTAGATCAAGCTCAAGATCTTCAAGAAGGTCTAACTTTCTCAAACTCTCTCTTAAATTCTCTTAAATTCCCAATAACTTGTTTTCTTATTCAGCACTTTTATTATCTCATCTCACACTTCCTAATATACTTTTTATTTAGTATTATTGCACATCTCTTATTTTCATATAAATAAAAAACTCAAAAAAATAAGAAAAAGAGAATTTGCTCATAAATTCCAATTAGGGATTCTCACACTTTTCTCACAACTAAAACACCTTTTTCTACACACACACACACTCTTACAAATAAGAGATTCCCCATTTAGATTTAAGGGATAAACCCCACCCCTCGTTTTGTATGCGAACTACATGGACTTTGATGCCTTTATAGGCTACGTAGGCGTCTCTGGGTAAAACCCGAGACTCGAGTCCTTTTTCTCACCTTTTTTCTCTTATTTTATATTTTCTCTAAATTCATTTTCCTTATATTCAATATACTTGCCCTTAATAAAACATTTATCCATATGCGTTATTGTTCCCTTATAACGATCAACGTAGGGGTAATCGCGTAAATCTTACTTTGTAATATTATTCTTATATCTTCCTATGGATGACTCGCTTTATCTTTTCCATGATACAAGTCGAGGATTCCTACCCCCATTCTATATATACACATGCACACATATCACGGGGGGAAACATAAAGAAAAATAACAAATATCCATGAGAGACCGAAAAGGGCGGAATGGGTGCCTAACACCTTCCCATTTCGTAACTAAGTCTCCGAACCCTTCTCGAATCATTTTGGTTTCGTACGCACCATCATGTCTTTGGATGCCATCCTTCGGGGTGGCTTCCCCTTTTTCTTTTGTCTGTTTTGAGTAAAATAGACTGGAGACTCTGAATCTCTCTACATTTTTACACCACATCTCAAACGACGCCGACCGAAGCGCTCCCGAGAGGGACGCACGGGACCCGAAGGATCCTTCTCCTCCGCGGAGGGGATCGGGGATGGCCAAAGTGGAGACTCCGATGGGGAGGTCTTTTTTATATTGAGGGCTTGACTCTATTTACATAGATGCTATATTTGTTTATGTTTCCCCCCATATCCGCATGTTCCCCTTTTTCCATGTGTATCCCATGTTTATGCTTATATTCACACACTTGTAGAAAATCCTCCATATACACTTCACACCACGTGCACCTAGGATCACATGTATATCCCCATGTTGCACGCATCACCCATCCATACTTGGTGTACCTTTTGGGGTACTCGTACTTGGCTCCCTATTTGGAATAATCAAGAAAGGCATTCTCATCACAAGATACTAGTAAGAGAATCATGCATGATTCACACGACATCACTAAAGAGCATTGCTATTGACCAAATTTTACCCAGTAACTGGAGGGTCACTTCGTAATGGGCGCTGGTCCGGCAGGTCGCAGTTAACCTAAGCGATATGACTCTCACCTTCCATTGGCCAAGTTCCTTTGACGTATATCGAACGGTTCCCCCGCATTGTACCGCTTGACCGAAGTCATGATGGGAGGTATATCGCTGGGAATTCGTTCACGTACGCCGAATATACCGAATTCGCTCTCACACATACCGTCCTCATGAGGTATATGGTGAGGCAATTCACGTACACTCAGGTATATCAAATGGTTTGTCCACACGTACCGATTGCCCGCAGGAGAAAGACGTATATCATGGAAGTCACGCCAAAGGGGGGAACCCATTCCGATTCACCCAACTAACTGCATACCCGCATATAGGTGTCAGACTTAGGACACGCACTTTAGATTATCGGTTTTAACTCGAAACTCTGCCGAAATTCTGGGTCGGCCTGCCGCCTAAATTTTCGTGCATTTTTTAAAATAGGGCCCTGTCCGTGAGTCTGGTTACAAGTCCAAACCGTAGCTTTGCATATATTAAGACCCCCACTTTTCAAGGTTCGAATCCCGTTCGGCATTGCATTTAGGAGAATTAAATACAAGTGAAAACATAATAATCATAATAATTATGTTGAGTTCCGTCTCCAAAAGCATTTTTCCCTTCTTTATCAAAATTCCAAAAACATTTCTCCCTTCTTTATCAAAAATCCAAAAATAGTCTTTCCTTTTTTCTAAAAAATAAATGCCATTCTACGCCTTCTCAGGTCGATCGCAAGCCCTTGGCCTGGCTCCCTACTGGCTTCGTTCTTTAATCAAATCACCCCGGAGTTTCATCCGTTCTTCTACTACTTCTTTCGAGTTCGGAATCCATCCATCTTTCATGGAGAATACAGATCAAGAACGAGTCATACAGCCGGATCTGACGACAGTCCTAGCTCAGTTCGTGTCCAAGATTGACAACCTCCAAACCGAGGTTCGAGAGATGCAACGAAACCAAGTTCATATTCCTCAAGAGCTCGAGGCCCTATTCCCTGTGCTATGGGTCCACTCGAGCCTATCTGGGTTCCGAAAGAATATTAACACGCTCCACGTGCCCCTCCTGCCAATGGGCCGCCACCTGCCCAGCTTCTAATGCCAAACATTGCCCAGCCTATGGCTAACCTTCCTGTGGTCGTTGATCCAAAAGAGGAGGAGTTGAATAAAGTCAAAGAGGATCTTAAGATGCTCACCAAGAAGTTTGACCAAGTCAGGATCTCTGGGAATTACATGGACTACACCCACATGTTTCCTTATCCTAAAGCGAGGTTACCCGAGAAGTTCAAGATGCCGAATATCGAGAAGTTCGGAGGGAGTGGACCCCCAATTGTTCATCTTCGCAGTTACCATCGTTCCATGACTCTACTAGGGGCTTCTGAAGAAGTGATGGCCCAATTATTTTAGCAAACTTTGAAGGATAGTGCCCTCCGATGGTTTTTATCTCTTGAGGAATCCAAAATTCGTAGCTGGGAGGATGTAGCCCGAGATGTCATGTCACAGTACAAATACAACGAAGAGCTTGAGGTCACCCATCGTGATTTAGAGATGATCAAACAGAATCCTGGAGAATTAGTCAGTAACTTCATAACCCGATGGAGGGAGCGAGCAGCCACCATGACTAATCGGCCATCAGAGGAAGAACAGGTCAACATAGTGAAGAAAAACTTCTTGCCCCATGTCCGAGCGACGATGGGAGGACAATACTATCCCCACTTCCGAGCTCTCAGAGAGGCAGGAGTGGAAATTGAGGAAAGCCTCGTTTAAATAGAGATTGAACCAAAGAAGGTGTCCGGAAAGTTCACCCCTAGAAAGTATGACAAGCCTGCTAGTGCTACAGTTTCAACCATCAACAACATCTCTCAATAAACCACATCATGGGCACCAGAAAGCCGCCCTGCCCCCATCCGAAGGGAATACACTGAGATCCATGATACCCTCTCTAAAGTTTACCAAGCCCTGCTAAGCCGAAACCTCATCAAACCCTTGGATCCACGTCCATTGCCAAATCCACTCCCAAGAAACTTTAAAATTGATGCGCACTGTGCCTTTCACCAAACTGTCGGTCATACCATCGACCAATGCTTTCACCTCCGGAACGTAATCCAAGATCTCATTGACTAGGGTACCATCTCCCCACCAGCTAATCCTAAGCCAAACATTACTCACAATCCACTTCTGAATCACACCAATGCCATCTTCTTAGAAGAAAACCCAGATTTCGATCCCTCAACTCAAATCGCACCCATATACTCTCCTAAACCTCTTCAAACTTTCCCATATTTCCTCCTATACCCTACTATACTCGCTGATCAGGCACTGTCACTCCTTACCAGAGCATGCATCGCCGTCCGTACCCGTTATGAAAATGGAAGTATGGAATTGTCAAAGGTGTTAAACCAACTCCTAGAGTTCGGGCTGAAATTTCCCTCACATATGGTCATCGATTGCCAAAAGTTCAGCACACTATTCTTGGAGGCACGAAAATGGTCCCGAGATTCAGACAAATGGGTGGTAATAACCGACGAAGTCAGCTTAGATGATGTTGTCCAGATCATGGCAGAATTATTCAGGAAAACTAACGGCATTTGCAGTATCACCAGGTTACTTGACACTTTAAAGCTACAAGGGCGTTTGGTCCCTTCAATCACACATATTCCCACGGCATGGGAGGACCTGTATGAAGAAGCCGTTGAAGTTGTGGAATGCATCAACTTTACATGGAAAGACAGAACTGTTTCCACCGAATGGGGGGAAGAATTCGAAGACTCGAGTGAAGAACAAGCTTCAGGAAGAGCTAGCCCATTAGCCGACATATATGGGATGATCTCATTTGAAGAACTCCTCAGAGAAATAAATAGGGTGGCAGAACCACCTGAGATTGACGAGGAAATGGGATTCATGTTCTTTCCTTCTTCAGTAAATCACATGACCAGATCAGGGAGACATTACCAGGTTCCCAGCTCACTACCAGCAAATGACAAGGGGAAGGGCGTTGAAAACATTCCTATTCCAGAGATGACCATCGAAGAGAGCAAGATCCTCGATCAACTGAAGAAAACTCAAGATAACATCACTCTATGGGAACTTTTCATGTCTTCCCAGCTATACAGAAATGCTTTAATCAAATTACTCACTGGACCCATAGTTCCCTCCTCTACCACACCAGAAGAAGCAGTAAATTTGGTCGGATCCTTGACCTCTACCCGAATGCTAACATTTTCTGAAGAAGAAATCCCCAGAATTGGGCCAAATCACAATCATGCACTCAACATCTCTATCGAAGTTATGGGAAAGGCCGTGCCACTCTCTATTATCGATAACGGATCGGCCTTGAACGTTTGCCCTCTGAGAACCTTCAAGTGTTTAGGCCTGAAAGAAAGAGACCTCGCTCCAACCTCCTCCGCTGTGCGTGCCTACGATAATACCCGTCGAGAGGTGATGGGGTTCATAAAACTTGCAATAGGGGTTGGCCCTATAAACCCTGTCGTCGAATTCCAAGTCATAGACATCCGAGCTTGTTTCAACCTGTTGCTCGGATGCCCCTGGCTCCATAATATCAAGGGTGTGTCTTCCTCACTCCATCAGAATTTAAATTTCTTCACCGACGGGCGAGTCATCACCATTTTGGGTGAAAACGAAAATACCAAGGGTGCAAGCACTAGCAGTCCAATCCTTGAGATACAGCACGGGTCAAATGATATGCTCCTATCAAGATTCCGAGTTGAGCCACTCCTACTCCCGGTAGGGGACGGTTTCAAAGAAAGGGTTTTTCCAGAATGTGACCCTCACGGCAATGTCAATGTGATTCAGATGTTCAGAAACATACACTTCATGCCCGAAATGGGGCTAGGGCAAAGACAACAAGGGATACTTAAACCCATTGAACTGAAGAAAGCTTTCCCTCCTTGTGGCTTGGGGTATCAACCATCAAAACAAGAGATCAGAATGATCCACCAATCTCGACCAAAGAGAAGATCAGACTGCATCTGAACTATCTCCGGAGACTCCTTGAATGGAAGATTCATCAAAGAAGGTGAAGATTTCCCCTTTTGCGGTTTTCCAGAACCATGGTATGACCACACAGACAAGAAGATAAAGCCTGGAATGGAGATCTTTTTCCAAGACAGCTACCCATGGGCCGAAAGTTTCCAACACCGCATACAACTGCTCATCAAAGATGCCGAAGAGACTGAGAAAGGCGATTCCGAAGATTCCTTCAACTTACAGACACTGGGGCTGGCACTTTGCATGGTTCATTCAGGCACTACATCAATGGATCCATCCCGTTTGATTAAAGCTGTTGATACTCCTCTCCTCAACTGGCATGTTGCGCCAGTTCTACCCCTTGAAATCTCCCCTAACCCCAATGTTTACCCTATTTCTGCTTCTGTTGTCTACCCTTACTCAAATGTAATCGAGACCTCTTTTAATGAGGTTCTCAATGCTATTTTCCGCACCGAATGGTCGCTCAATGTCAAAGAAGAGGTGGTCAAACAGTTAAACGTAGGCTTCATTCGTGTGATCGAATATCCCACATGGCTTGCCAACATTATACCTGTATCGAAATCAAGAGTGAAGGTTCGAATGTGTGTAGATGACCGAGATTTAAACAAAGCTTCTCCGAAGGATGATTATTCGCTACCCAATATCGACATGATCGTGGACAACACAACCAGTCATGCTCTCTAGTCGTTCGTCAATGGGTTTGCCAGATACAAACAAATCAAGATGCACCCCGACCACCAAGAAAAAACCGCATTCATCACCCCATGGGGAACCTTTTGCTACACCGTTATGCCATTCGGTCTCAAGAATGCTAGGGCTACCTACCAAAGGGTTGCCACAACCATCCTGCATGATCTGATTCACAAAGAGGTCGAGGTTTATGTGGATGATATGATTATAAAGTCCAAAACTAGATAAGGTCATGTTCCCACCCTCCGGAAGTTCTTCAAACGACTGCGACGGTATCAGATGCGACTTAATCCATAAAAGTGTGTCTTCGGCGTTACAAAGGGAAAACTCTTGGGATTCATGGTCATCAAAAAGGGGATAGAAGCAGATCCTGCAAAGCTGAAGGCCATACTTGAGATGCCACCACCCCGAACAGAGAAAGAAGTCCGAGGTTTTCTTGGGAAATTGCAATACATCAGTCGGTTCATTAGCCAGCTAACCTCCATCTGTGAACCAATCTTCAAGCTCCTTCGAAAGGATTCAACCAAGGTTTGGAACGAGTCCTGTCAAGAAGCTTCTGACCGAATCAAACAATACCTGACCCAACCTCCAGTGCTCATAACACCACAGTTTGGTCTCCCTTTACTCCTATACCTAACCATAACCGACACTGTAGTTGGGGCTTTGCTAGCCCAATACCTTGAAGACTCCCGCAAAGAAAGAGCCATCTATTACACCAGTCGTAAATTGCTCGGATACGAGGTCAACTACACTGCTTTAGAAAAGGCATGTGTCGCATTTGTTTGGGTCACCCAAAAGTTGCGACACTACATGCTCGCCTTCCCCATCAATCTTGTATCCCGAATGAACCCCATCAAATACCTGCTTGAGAAACCCGTCTTATCCAGTCGAGTGGCTCGATGGTTGATGCTCCTAATCGAGTTCGATATCGTGTACATCACACAGAAAGCTGTTAAAGGAAGAGCCATCTCTAACTACCTCGCTGACTACCCTATAGAAGAAGGAGATGTCCAGATCTCCGAATTCCAAAATGAAAATATCCTCCGCACCACTCAAGACCGCCTTCGATGGAAAATGTTATTTGATAGCGCTGCCAACAAAAAGGGATACAACATTGGGATCCTTCTGATCGCCCCGGATGACTCCCACACTCCCATCGCCATTAAATTGGATTTCCCTTGCACCAACAACATGACGGAATGCGAGTCATGCACAGTGGGCCTCAAATTTGCCCTTGATAAAGGTATTCAATACCTTGATGTCTATGGGGATTCTGCCCTCATCATCGGTCAAGTGCTCAGAAAATGGAAAGTCAAAGACGAAAAGCTCCAACCCTTTCATGCCCAATTAGAAGAGTTAGCCTCCTGATTTCGAGATATCACCTTCCATTACCTACCTCGAGCAAAGAATAACCTAGCAAACACTCTCGCTACCTTGGCCTCCATGGTTGACATGCCCGAAGGAATAACAATGACCCCCTTCCTAGTTCAAAAGCAATAAAAACTGACCCATTTCTACCACGTGGAGCTTATCTTCACCGAAGATCCCGAACTAGCCGATTGTTGGTACTATGATATCTGGTGCCTCCCCAGACATGGTAGGTATCTCGAGGGTTCCAACAAGAAAGATCAAACAACCCTCCGAAGACTATCCGCCCAGTACATCATCTATCATAAAGCTCTACTCAATAGGAATTTTGATGGAACTCATCTACACTGCATCGCAGGGGCTGAGATTGAGAAAGCAATGCAGAAAATCCATAGCGGAGAATGCGGACTCCACATGAATGGTCACATGCTCGCCAAGAAGATCATCCGATAGGGCTACTACTGGACCACCATGATCCAGGACTGCACCGCCTATGTTCGGAGGTGTCTCAAATGCCAATAATTCTCCAACCTTTAACACCTGCCCCTGTGAGAATTATACAACATGACCTCTCCCTGGCCGTTCTCCACTTGGGGTATCGACATCATAGGGAAGGTTACACCAAAGGCTTCAAGAGGACATGAGTTCATCCTGATCGCCATCGATTACTTCACCAAATGGGTCGAAGCTGAGTCATACGCAGTGTTGAACGCCAAGAAAGTGGCCAAATTCCTCAAGAAGAATATCATCTACCGATATGGGGTCCCGCATAAGCTAGTGTCACATAATGGGTTGCATTTTGAAGCAAAAGTCACAGAAGTAGTCAACAAGTATGGGATTCAGAGATAAAAATCTTCTCCCTACCGACCCCAAACCAATGGTGCAGTTGAAGCTGCCAACAAGAACCTCAAAGCCATCATCAGCAAGATGACCGAAAGTTGTAGGGATTGGGCCGACCGGATCCCGTACCCCCTCTGGGGCTATCGAACCTCAATCCGAACTTCTACTAGGGCTACCCCTTACTCCCTGGTCCACGGAAAGGAAACAGTCCTACCTGTGGAGCTGGAAATACCTTCATTACACGTCATGCTCGAAAGAAAAGTTAGTGAAGAAGACCAGTGCCAAAGCCATCTTGATGAGCTAGCCCTCCTAGATGAAAAACGATTAAAAGCTCTTTACCACATACAGGGGTACCATCGCCGAATAGCGCGATCATTCAACAAAAAAGTCAAGGATAGCGATGTTCGGGAGGGGGATTTAACCCTCAAGGAAATAGTAGAACCCATCTGAGACCCCAAAGCGAAATTCAAGCCCAATTGGAGCGGCCCCTATATTGTGAAGAAAATATTATCCGGCGGTACCGCCATGCTCAGTGACCTGGATGGGGAAGAGATGGCTTGTCCAATCAATCTAGACCGTCTTAAGAAATTCTACCCCTAGTCTGAAATCTCGGCGCGCTATGACTCTTATCATCCCCCTTCTATCCTAAAAAAAAAACTCTTTATTTACCTCTACCCAGAACTACGTGGGCCTAATCCTCTACAAAAACTATTTTTAAAAAACTTTTCAAAAAAACCCATAGGTACGTAGGCAGCTCATACTCCTCACATGAGTACGGCCCTTTATTTTTCACAAAATACTATTCTTTTCTTACCTCCGAGAACGTCGGTTCATTCTAAAACAATTTGAACAAAAGGATTATGTATGCCTTATCGATCAGTATAAATAATTCAAAAATACAAAATTCATCGAGAGTTACAGCTGCATTATCAGAAACTTATTTATTTCATTATTAAGAAATTACAGTACGGATTACATAAGAAAAAGGAACGGATAACTCCCTTCCCCACTACCATAAAAAGACAACTAAAATCCCCACACCTGTTACATAAATAAACTCCCCAGGAGTCCTACCCACAGCTACCAGAGGAGCCCGCACCCTCATCATCTACATCTTGAGATCCCCAAGTTTCCCCTACCTGAATAGAGTGCCATAAACATTCCATGGATCGATGAGCCTTAACCATCTTCGAAAAGACCACAACACCCCCTTCCATGGAGTCAGATAAAACAAACCGTCTTTGTCCAGTCTCTATTGCCAACATCTTGCTGACTACTTTCCTCCACAACCACTTCATATAATCATTGGGGACATGGCAAACCTTCCCGACAGACTGAGAAGGACGGGTCAATGAACGCCGATTTTCCCATAGAGACCCAAGTAGCAGATGTAGGCGCTCAGTCAAATCTTCTACCGAAAAGAAATTTGAGGTTCGAGGGGGCACGACCTGCGCCTAGTCGAATTGGCGCAAAAGCCGTCAAGGGAAATAAAAAGAGGTCTGTCTGAGACCAACCAGCCGCACATATGAATACTCTCCTAGCTCCAGAACAGGCTGAAACTGTCCCCACCAAGGCACTGACCAATACAGACCACAAGCCTCATGTTCCACATGCCAATTCTCCCAATTCTCAACATACAGGCCAACGCGAATGAAGTAGTGCGAAAAAAAGTTGGGCACGACCGACAAGGTATATTCTGGAGGAGTCAACAAGCGGAATATTTTAGACAACCACATAAACAGCATCACAGGGCTACCCCTCAAAAAATCAGAACGTCCTTCTCTCCAGGCATCCAGGCCATTCAGAGTCTCCGCCAATATCACCGCCGCGGGATTGCGATGGTATGACATCCATGAAGTAATGGATATAAGTTGTGGGTGCACCTGTAATTCCCCAATCACCAGCAGTAATTTTGAAACCAGACCCAGAATAACGGCTCCAGCATAGCCAGCATCACCTACTTCTCGCAAATGCAAAGATTGTAGCACCGCCGGGAGGGAGATCATTCCTCCAACAACTAATGATGTGGCCGCCGAAGGCGAAATATGAAGAAGCCCGACCAACAAATCCCTAGGAGAACGAGAAAATTCGGGCAAGGCCATAGCAATAGTGGGATTTACCCCTAATATGGCAGAAAATTCCTCATAGGTAGGACAAACCTATTCCAACCCAAAGCGGAATACATGGTCTTCGGGGTACCAGAATTGTACCTCCGCTATCAGCATATTCCACTCAAAAGGCCGATTGCGCCACAAGGAGACTCAACGCATATTGAAAGCATCATAGTCGACATTATAAGAGCACATAGCTTCCAAGGCTTCGAGGTAGTTGGAAAACTCGGTGCTACTAGGGAGAGCCATCTTAGAAGGCTAAGAGATGGTGGGCAAGTAGGTGAAAATGCAAAAGTGTGATGAAAACACTCCACCCTTCCCCCCTTTTTATACTTGAAAATCCTCACAAGGGACATAATCCCTGTAGAAATAGAAGGGAATCCTACCCCACAAGGTACCAAATGCTGAAGAGGGTACCATTCAAAGCTTTGAATTGATGGGACTACACTGAACTGCCAATAGGCAGGTCAGGGTGCTGGCCGATCGGCACCCCCCCCATTTTTAGAAATTTCCCTTTTTCCTCTTTTGTCAAATCAGAAAACTCAAATAAAAATAAATTGATATTCTTAATAGAATTTCAAAATCCCTTTTATCCTTATATAATTTCCCTTTTTAATTAAAAACTTTCCTTCAAAATATTTCAAAAATATTCCTTTTTACGGTCTCAGTAGCAAAGTAAAAAGCGCATGTGCATACATTCATCATAAATAAAAGATAATAAAAAAATCTTTGCACTGCATATATTTGTTTTCTGTGTTACATCAATTTTGCAGGAAATAAAAAGAAAAAGCAAAAACAACGGGACTCAACCCGAACCCACATTTCATTCATTCTCTCTCTCTCTCTCTCTCTCTCTCTCTCTCTCTCTCTCTCTCTCTCTCTCAAGAGCTTCCACCCCTGTGACGTGCTCTCTCCCTCCTACGGCGAGATGACGCATCACCACTTCCCGAACCAGAGTCCTCTTCGGACGAAGAAGACGGCACCATGGAAGAAGGAACAGGAACCGCATCCCGAATATGGGCGGTCGTCGAAGATATCCAGTCTCTGATGTACCTGAGCCAAGTGTTCGACACCCGGACTTGCTGCAAGAAAAGGCGAAATTAGTATCAACAAGCAAGGATGACCAAAAATAGAAAAGAAAGGAACAAAAAGGTATACCGCAGGTTGAAGGACCTCCTCTGTCAAACCCAACTCCTCCGGATCCATCGCATGAGGACGGTGTAACATAGGCACCATCCCTCCATCAGCTCGCCGAATGGGGTATGCAGCCGTACAAAAGGGACCTCCGAGGTCGCCGCCGTCGCAGATGCTGACGGGCCACCACCGCTGTGAGAAGATCCCACCGCCCGACTCGAACCCGCAGGAAGGAAGGGCAGTGCATCGTATATGTTGGGCACCATCAACCAGCTCGTCATGAAATCCATATAGTCATACGGCGCAGCCGTATCGGTGTATAGCAAGTAGGACTCGTCGATCATCGTCACGATCCTCTCATCCTCCAACATCAGTCGTTGCTACCTTATAGACGTAGGAGGCTATGCAGGTGGAACCACCACCTCCTCCTCAGCAATCTGGTGAGTCACCCTCTCCCCAAGGTACCAAGAATGGCCGAACTCATGCGCCAGTAAACGCCTCATCCGCGCATTCACCTCGGTCGCCCCCGCATCCTGAATGGCTATCCCCAAGGGATAAAAGGTCACCTGAAAATCTCCAAGCGAGCATAAATCAATAAAAGATCAGAAGGAACAAAAACCAAGACTGAAATGGAAAGATTCTTACCCTACCACTGGTCAGGTCATTCAAGACCTGACGCACCGCCTCCAGGGAGAGAGAGCCCTTCGACTGTTGGTTGGCCTTACGCCATCGATACAATCGATAGAAATCCCCAATAGTGTTGTCCTTCAAATCAATCAGAGGGGTGTTGCACCCAATCACCTCATAGAACCACGTCTGAATTCACAAGCAAAAAAAAGACGCATAAGGAAAATGCGAATGTATGAAAGGAAAATGCGAATGCATGAAAAGAAGATGCGCGAATTAAAGAATACCTCAAGAAGGTACATGGACTCAGTAAAGGTCTGCCGGTAGCACTGGCTGAATTCATCCAAAGAAAAGTAAAGGGTCGCCAAGGACAGACTCCCCCAATCGTATAAAGGGATGTTCGAAAACATCCTCAAGTACGGCAGAAACCACAAATGAACGACATCGCCGCTCGACGCCACCATGAAACCTCCCAGCACCAGAAGAATGAATAATCGGGACATCTGCCTCACTTGCATCCCGTCCTCCACATCGATCTCCCTACCCAACAGAACATCCTTCAGCAGGGACAACCGGATAGAATCCCTAAAAACTATCCTCGCTACATCACCAAGTGCCGCTCGCACTGCCTCCGGTCTCACCCATAAAGACCGATCCACCTCTATCTTCTCTCCATCACAATCCAGCCCCAGCAGCTACTACACGTCTATGGGAGTCACCGTCATCTCCCCGAATCCAAAATGAAAGGTATGGGTAGTGTCCCACCACCTCTCTCCCAAAGCGCACAAGACCGCTGTCGAACGAGGCGTCTCATTTAGCGTTGATGCCAACCACCCAAAACCCGCTGATGATACCACCCAGCGCACCACAGGTGGGAGATGATCCCAAACATCCTTGAGCCCCGTTGTCCCATAGGCACGCATGTTCTTCAAAGAAATATCAGACTGGTAAAAAGAAAAGTCTCATCAAAGATCAAGAAAGAAAGATCACCAAAAAGAGAAGAATGCCAAAGGTCAGGTTACTTACATAATCACCGGGGATCACTCTCGAAGAGCGATGACGCGATGGCTCCCGTAGCAAGGTCCGCTCATCCACAACAGGATCAAACGCATCAAAGGAGTTCTCACTCCCCAAAGCAAGAGGCGCCCTAGCCCTCCACTCCACATTCGCCCAATCATCAACGGTCAACCACTCCCGGTGGACTGCAGTGCTCATGAAAGCGGCCATTTCTTGAAGATCAAAATACTAGAACGAATTGCAGAAGAATCGCAGAGAGAGAGAAGGCAAAAGAAGCTATGAAAAAATGAGGGGATTTGCCCCCTTTATATAGGATGCCAAGCGCCATGCCGATCGTCATCTCCCCATACCATACCGATCGGCACTGACTTCTCACCTTCCCGAGGCAACCGAAAAGTCTGTGCCACTGTCGAATGGCACCTCTCACACCATGCCGACCGGCACCCCACCTCAAATTTCGTACAAAAATTCCCAAAAAATACTAGAAAGCCTCGAAAAATCACCAAAAAATTCCTAAAAATCCCAGGAAGGGTCTAGAGCCTTTTTACCAAGAAAATTTCGCATTCCCTCGAATGGAAACCCTATTCCCAGTGGAACCCTAAAAAAAACCAAGTAAAAACTCCTCCCGGTAAATCTCCGGAGGATCCTTAAGGATCACCTGATCACTTACCCAGCAAAATTATCTGACAGCACCCAAAATAGGTTATCCCCCCCTGCGAGGTATCCTAAAAGCTTCCCCAGCTATCAACTCCCCAGCTCAGGTCAAAATCACAAAGCTCTTTCTCCAGAAGAATAAAAATCCAATCTTTATCCACTCTTGGGTCAGAATTGGCCCCGATCTTGGATCATCACCTGAGTTAGGTCAGAATTGACCTCGGTCCTCGGTCGTCACCACTCTTGGGTCAGAATTGCCCCGAGTCTTGGATCGTCACCTGATTTAGGTCAGAATTGACCTCGATCCTCAGTCGTCACCACTCTTAGGTCAGAATTGGCCCCGGTCTTGGATCGTCACCTGAGTTAGGTCAGAATTGACCTCGATCCTCGATCGTCACCACTCTTGGGTCAGAATTGGCTCCGATCTTGGATCGTCACCTGAGTTAGGTCAGAATTGACCTCGGTCCTCGATCGTCATCACTCTTGGGTCAAAATTGACCCCGGTCTTGGATCGCCACCTGAGTTAGGTCAGAATTGACCTCGATCCTCGATCGTCACCACTCTTTAGGTCAGAATTGACCTAAGTAGACCTTTACCCTAAGCCCATAGATTCGGCCTTGAACCGAAGAATTGTTCATCCCCAGCACACTCCTTAGGTCCTCAGAATCGACCTCGTCCCTCTGAATCGGTCATTCCTCCTCAAAAGCATCATGTGGTGTCTATTCGACGGTCATCATTTGTTCCAAACTCACCTGTCTAGGGGCTCTGAAGACACCCCATTATATTACCCCCTAACTCTCCCTAGGTCCCTAGTACCTCCTTTCATCACTATAAACCCAGGTCACGTCTCGAGTACTGACCTGAAGGCTGTCGGGCACTCCCCGGCTCAGTTTAACCCAAAAGTCAAACTCTTCGCCTTGATCGAGACTCAATGAATCTTCGAAGGGCACTAAATACCCTTTCCAATGGCCCACCCTGTGCATGATTTCGACTAACCATGCGAACGAACGATCCGTTTGAGTCTGAAACCTGACCTAAAGGCCACCGGGGGCTCCCGGGATCTATTTGACCTAAGTTAACTCTTCAGCTCGACTGGGGCTAAATGAATCTTTAAAGGGAACACAATGACTTTTTCAACGGTCCATCCCGTACATGATTTTGACTTACCATGCGGACGAATGATCCGTTTGCGTTCGAATCCTGACCCAGAGGCCACCGGGCGCTCCTGGGCTCTATTTGACCTAAGTCAACTCTCCAGCTTGACCGAGGCTGAATGAATCTTCGAACGGAACTGAATACCCTTTCCAATGGTCCGTCCCATGCACTATTCCGACTTTCCAGGCGGACGAACGATCCGTTTGCTTTCGAGCGATTCCCCGTCCAATGGACAGACACATGCTTCCGAGCCATATTTGACCCAAAGTCAACTCTCAAACCTTGGAGCAGTCTAAAGGACTTTCAAAGGTATTTGAATTACCTTTCCAACGGTATGCCTTGTGCACGATTCTGACCAATAGTTTGCCCTTGGCGACCGATATTCTGAAGAAGCCTGAAGCGCACGGCCAAATGGCAGGTTCCAGATCCTGCCTATCGGCACCTGCCAATAGGCAGGAACAGGTCTATGCCGATCGACACTCACCTGGGCCTATAAAAGGAGTCCTTGACCTCATTTGCAGAGGGAGCCCATATCTGATAAAAATCTCTCTCAACGAATCCCAGAAACCTCTCTCGAAGGCAACGTGATTTCAACTCCCAAATCCCTTTTTTACTTCCACTTTTTATCATACTTTTCATCAAACTTAGTGAATTAACCACTCTCCATCATCATCCAAGCTCGAGGGATGCTCTCCAACATTCAAGATCAAGCTCAAGATCTTCAAGAAGGTCCAACTTTCTCAAACTCTCTCTTAAATTCTCTTAAATTCCCAATAACTTGTTTTCTTATTCAGCACTTTTATTATCTCATCTCACACATCCTAATATACTTTTTATTTAGTATTATTGCAAATTTCTTATTTTCATATAAATAAAAAAAAACCCCAAAAAAAGAAAAATAGGGTTTGCTCATAAATTCCAAGTAGGGATTCTCACATTTTTTTCACACTTTTCTCACAACTAAAACACCTTTTTCTACACACACACACACACACTCTTACAAATAAGAGATTCCCCATTTGGATTTATGGGATAAACCCCACCCCTCGTTTTGTATGCGAACTATGCGAACTTTGATGCCTTTATAGGCTACGTAGGCGTCTCGGGGTAAAACCCGAGACTCGAGTCCTTTTTCTCACCTTTTTTCTCTTATTTTATATTTTCTCTAAATCCATTTTCCTTATATTCTATATACTTTCCCTTAATAAAGCATTTATCCATATGCGTTATCGTTCCCTTATAACGATCAACGTAGGGGTAATCGCGTAAATCTTACTTTGTAATATTATTCTTATATCTTCCTACGGATGACTCGCTTTATCTTTTCCATGATACAAGTCGAGGATTCCTACCTCCATTTTATATATACACATGCGCACATATCACGGGGGGAAACATAATGGAAAATAACAAATATCCATGAGAGACCGAAAGGGAGGAATGGGTG
Source organism: Sambucus nigra (assembly GCA_949130495.1). Classification (NCBI taxonomy): domain Eukaryota; kingdom Viridiplantae; phylum Streptophyta; class Magnoliopsida; order Dipsacales; family Adoxaceae; genus Sambucus; species Sambucus nigra. Next base: position 469,824,486 of record OX422215.1, on the reverse strand, counting down.
CCTAACACCTTCCCATTTCGTAACTAAGCCTCCGAACCCTTATCGAATCATTTTGGTTTCGCACACACCAGTATGTCTTTGGATTCCATCCTTCGGGGTGGCTTCCCCTTTTTCTTTTGTCTATTTTGAGTAAAATAGAATGGCGACTCTGAATCTCTCTACATTTTTACACCACATCTCAAACGACGCCGACCGAAGTGCTCCCGAGAGGGACGCGTGGGACCCGAAGGATCCTTCTCCTCCGCGGCGGGGATCGGAGATGGTCACAACATGCAAGGCCTTATTTAGTATATTTATTATCAACAACAAAAGTTAAATCATAATTGAAATTCAGTTAAGTGTAAATTCCACAAATAGATCAGGAAATAAAATTCCAGAAATTATGTTTTACCCAACTGAATTAAATAAACTAACACCAATCTTAGGATAAGAACTTCTTAAATAGGTGTTAAGTTTCTACAACTAGTCCAAGTTAAATGAGCAAAAAATATTTGTATAGAACTTAGCTCATAAAGATTAGATGTGGTTTAAAATAAAAGTGTTTATGTCAAGTCTTATAACAAAACATTAATGAGTATTATGAGACGAATAGCCAACACAACTTAAACAAAAAATACCAAAAGTCCAATATTAAGTAACATCCACAGAAAATAATAAAATTGGAATAAGGTTCTTTACAACCTGTCTTTAATAAGATGAGCAAAATGTGCAACAGCGAGTTTATCTAATAAAAGAATTCAAATATGGTTTGAATAAAAACAATATAATAAGATTTTGATTAAAAACTCACACACAGATTAAATCCAACTAATTAAAATGAACACAACAAAAAGTGTTCAACTTAGAGGATGTAAACTGATGTAAGTAAAAATAGATTAGCCTTAATATCCTAAAAATTAACCTAAATTAGTTTCTATTAAGGCATATTTTAATAATAAAAAAATAAATGTTAAGATTAACACATACACACCCACACTAAATCAGGTTTAACAAAGATCATACACCACAACTTATGTTAACAACGAAAATATTGAATTTTAGATAGATCAAAAACCAAGTCTTAAAGAAAAGACGTTATAAAAAATAATAAAAAACATATCTAAATATCTGAGTTGGTTTTTGAAACATGCAAGGGAAAATACCAAACTCAAATAATTTTTTTATCGCAAAAAGGTAGATCAGTTTTATGTAAAAAAAACTTGAATGAGTTTTAACTAAATAAAAAAATAGCCCTTCTAACAAAGAGATAATATATATATATATATATATATATATATATATATATATATATATATATATATATATATATATATATATAGAGAGAGAGAGAGAGAGAGAGAGAGAGAGGGAGAGAGAGAGAGAATTATATATATACAAAAAAAACTTACAAAGAGAGCCAAATCGATAAACATGAAGACTCTAGTAAGGACCACCAACAACTAGGGGTGTGCATAAAACCGAATGGACCGAAATAACCGAACCGAACCAAACCAACTTTTACGGGTTTTTGAAAATTCGGTCCAAAATCGATTTTAAAAATGAAAGATCGAATGTATTCGGGTCGGTCTTGGGTTTGGTTTTAAAAAATGGGTCTAGGACCGGACCGATTTATATATATACACATTAAATAATAAAAAAATATATATTAATATACAATAACAAACATACTAAGCTGCTCATCGAACGATAGTTTAAAAAAAAACCTACCCTCATTCATTTTCTCTCCCTCTCTCTCTCAACTCCAACAACGCAGGCGGCACTGCCCGATTTTCTCGACCGTTAGCCACAAACCCCCGCCATTAGCGAGCGGAACTACTCTCTCTTCTCCTTATTCGGCCGGTATGTTTCCCACCTAGTGTTTCTTCCTTCATTGGCCTATTTTTTTGTCTTTTCGTCAATTTTTGATCTGGTTTTTCCGATCTGGTTTCTGATCTGGTTTTCCACTGCGTGGTGAGTATTGTTTGTATACGGTTTGTTTGTATGGTTTCCGATCAGGTTTGTTTCCTTGTATATGGGATTCGTTTGTATATGGTTTATTTTTTATTTGTTTGTATATGGAATTTCTTTGTATATGAGTTTTAAGGAGACAGTTACTGCAAAAAAGTGCAGATTTCTAACATGAAAAAACCAGCCGAAAAAAATCAAAAACAATATTTTTTTTCAATTTTTTTAATCAAACCATGTCCAACCGAATTGGACCGAACCCGAACATTATTTGGACCGAAACGCACTTGGATCGAACCCGATTAGTCATGTCCGATTTTGGGTCTTAATAAACATAGACCGATTAATTCGGTTCGGTCCATAATAATGTCAAAACCCGGACCGCAACGGACCGGACCGTGAACACCCCTACCAACAACTCAAAATAAGTCACCCAAATATCCCTACAGTCTTTATTACCTGTAAAGATCTCACAAAACTCATATAGGTATAAATATAGTATTTGGAAAGAGGCATAGATGAAGGCTAAAAACTCTTAACATCGTGTAACGTCATGGAAAAATAGAGAGAGAACAATGAGTGTAAGTTTTTTCAGTGTAACAGTTGTCTTTTCCCAAATAAAAACCCCGAATTTCAAACACCCCAAAGACTCATATATATAATAGAGGTAGGAAAGATCTAGAAGAGGCTCGGAAAACTCGTAAATACCACAAATCCAAAGGTCATAAACGAGATTGACCAAGGGCATCTAAGGGCTAAAATAGAAACAAACTCTCAGGGGCACATGCATAAACATATAAGGAAACATGAAGGGAAAAACGGTAATAGAAGAGGGTACATAATGGTTGCCGAGAAGATCAGGTTGTCAGCTCATGCGTGGTCAAGCCACGTGAGCTGTACGCCACACCTGAATGGCCAAAATATTACGAACGAGGATTGCCAAAAGAAACCCATGCCAAACACAAAACGATACCCCAAATACATAATGACATTGTCGTTTTATTGTTGTGCTAAAATTGATAATTAAAAAACGTAACATGTTTAATCAGTTGATATTTTAACACTTTTAATATACCCAAAAAATGTATTAAAATGATCAAAAAAATGAAAAAATATTAAAAACTCATAACTGATATAAAAATTATTTAAGAAAAAATACATATGAATTGTATTTTAACAAGAATAGTTTTATGTTACACCAAATTAAGAAAAGGTTTATACAATATGTTTTTAAACAAAAATAAAAATGCAGTAAGCATAACGAGATACACAAAAAGATATTCGTCTCAAAATTGAGCCAATAAAGATGGAGAATTTTCAAATATATCTTATAGTGAAAACATGGTTATGGTTGTAAATCATCGACTTTAATGAGATGTTATCGAGATATTTTCTAGGTGATGTAATCAATTAAATTGGCCCATCGGTCGTTAGCACATCATCTATATTTGTCTTTGTTTTGCGTGTATATATTATAAATTCATTTTAACCCTTAGTTTTAAGACATTTTGCAAGATGAATGTAGATTTTTACCTCTGTAATTATCTTATAAACTAGTTCAAAATCATTTTTGAATCTGTTATGAGTCAAATTGGTCTAAATTATGTCACAACGGATAAACCGGACACATTGGTGTTATATTTTCTTTTCTTGTGGATGGTTATTGGCAGTGTAACACTAGAAGTGTCATTCGTGCATTAGGGTAGAATTTGTAGTATGCCCTACAGTAAAGTAACATGCACTCATCTTTGTCTCGTGTTCATTGGATTAGTATCGCCGTAATGTATTACTCAAGTACCTTTTATATTCAGCAGAAATTAAAAGATCAAGAGACATGTTATCATATTTAATTATCATGCTTATCTCGAAGTTTGCTAAAAACTGATTATATTTTTAGGGCAAGTAACATATTGGATCTTTTTTGGGGACAATTAATGTTTAGTCCCCAAGGAGATAAATATATTTTGCATTTAGTCAACTTTATCTTTTATGTTCCCTTGCACGTTTTTGTGACAATTTTTTTGGAGATAGGTTTAGTCCTCGTAGGTTTTAGAGTCTTTTTTTAGGATAGTTTTTTTTTAGTTTATATCAAGGGTTTGGTTAGTTTTGTTTATTGGGGAGGGGGTTGGGTTTTGTTTTTAGGGGGCTTAGGGTTTTGGATATGAGAGGGTTCTTGTGATTATTCTATACGGATTGAATGTTAAATAATAATATTGAAAGACTTTTTGTTAAGTGACCCTCTTTTTTTTCCTCTGTCTAAAATTGCAATGGATATTCTTATTGATTAATTATGTTATATTCAAATTTCAGACCAAACTTATAAGATTGGCCAGTGTGTGAATGAATTAGTTGTTGTTTATCATCTATAAATAATGAATCCCACAAACCGACCACCATATACTACTTCAATCCTCTTATAAGTCTCAATGTTGATTTCTTTAAAATAATTGTATAAGGTTTAATTATTAGCAAACTTTCTAAGTTTGCAGCATTCAACATTGTGATTTTTAAGGTTTCTACTTTTTAGTCAACTTCACATGAGTAGGTCACCCACGTAACGAACTACTTATATCTTATTGTTACCCCTGAAATAAGCCATAAACAAATTCCAACGTATTTAAAGGCCTAAAACCATTCACATTTAACATATGGTTACTTGTATCTGTAATGAGATTGATAAGGTCACTAAACATAGACACTCTTTATATGACTTTTAACCAAAAATCACTATATAATCCAAACCAAACATATCAAACTCCTTCACTCAATATTTCTCCTTACCCTAGCCATTTGCAAGATCAATACCTTTTGTATTTTCTACTCATCAATTTCTTTATCGTTTTGAAAATATATCACACTTTAATAGTTTAATAAAATAGCATATGGAAGAAGTGAGATGGGTGCAGTGTTGGTTCTAGTGGACATACGCTGGACAGGGACCAGAGCTCAGTCGATCTACACCAATGTGATAATCAGCATGTCATCATCCCTCAAATACATTATGTGAAACTCATACACCCCATCCTATGGCTGTTGCACACAGATTGCGAGCGTCGTCCGATCACAACCAAAGTGATTTGTTGGGACACCCATTTAACTACCCACAAATAAGCCCAACGGGGTGAGGGGATACCAGACGAAGGGGTTACTACACGAGCACACCCAAATGCAAAGAAAGCATTGTTGGCCTAATGGTCCAAATAAAATGATTGGGAACCACGCGAATGGGCCCAAGGGACAAATAAATGAAAGACAACCAAAAGTCCAAACAATTCAAATAGGATGAGTGATTGACACACAAGTGGGCCTAAATGACAAATGAACAAGATATAGCCAATTAGTTCAAACAAGAGAGAGGGTGCCACAACGAGTGGGCCCAAGAGAAAATAAACAGGAGTGAGCCTAAACAGATCAAACACGGCGAGAGGGTTCCACGCGAGTGGAACCTAGATCAAAGAGGGCATACTTGACCAAGTATTCCCAAAGTTGGCGAGGGGATGTCTAACGATCAGTCCCAAGATAGAAAGGAAAAGAAATACATGAGCAAACCCAAGATATTGAGGGGATGCTATGTGAGCCGTACAACGATTATAAATGTTTGTATATTGGAATATTTACTAACACTACTACTTTCTTTATATAGGTATTCTTGATTGAGAAAATAGGGCTCGTATAGGCCAGTTGATATCCCTTGAGAGTTTTGGTTTGGAGACTGAGAGGTAACTCTTATTAGGCAAGATAACGCCCGACCACTTATGTACCTTAGGGAAGAGAAAATACTAATAATAGAGGCATAAGAGGTCACTAACACACTTACACGGTTCGCATTTAGTCAAATAAGTGAGTAGCCAAGGTGCTGCTCATAAAGAATTTTCAAACTCATAAATGGCGAGTGGCCCTCAAGGCCACTCGCAAGTTTTCCAAATATTTTTCACCAAGTTACCATTTGAAAAAGATATTTACCAAATCATCATTTTTGACACTCTGCTCGACATAGACTAATGTTGTCTATTAGAGTGGACAAACCATAGATAGTGAAATGGGATAAAAAGTGAACTTCAAATATTATCTCAAAAGAATATCCTTTTGGCATGCACATGCCTAATCAACCCTAGTATTTTCTTATAAATAGAGCCCTTGGGCAAGGTCAAAACACAAGAACATAATTTAGCATTGGTATTCTGTAAAAATAGCACCATAAAATATTCTCTCCCCTGCCCTCTCCCTAATACTTGTAGTGCTTGTCTCTTCACTCTCAAAGAACTATCACTTCCAAGTGATTCTTTTCTCCGTTATCATTATTGAAAAGTTATAGCTAATCATTATCTTCACACATAACAATCAAATAACCTTCATTTTTTTCTAGAAATAGATAGCTTTCATCTTCCAGCTGCTCTTGAGACTTTGAAAACATTAAAGGAATCTTCCATTGGATTGGGTCACACCTCACCAGATCCAGACATTCATAGACCCCAATACAACTACCCTTTTACGTTTAGTGACTTCGATGGGGAGGTATTCTCATTGTCATGGATAAGGAATGATACAAAATTTCAAACATCCAAGTGTTTGAAGATAATCTAGCTGGTAACGGAGATTAGAGTGATTAAACGACCAGTGAGGAGGTTGTGGTGACCGGAGCAAGATCACACGCTCCTCAAAGAAGGCAAACTAGCACAGTAGTGGCCACACCACTAAGCGGGATGAATTTGATAAACATGTTATTTGAGTTCCAGAAGCAACATAATGTGGATATGTCTAATTTGGGGCAAGCTTACGCGAGGCCTGTGACGGCCCCAGTAAGAGGAGGAGAAATAACAGTGGAGACGACTCTACCGTGAAAAATTATTTCGAAGCAGTTGGCAGGTCAGTGAGTTCGCCAGCAATAAAAAAAGTTAGGATAAAGGATTCACCCACTGAGGTTGTTATGATGGAGGAGGTGAAGAATTAAATTTCCTATCAAAGGGAGTAACCTTATATGTATGAGGAGCTACAGAACCCTTACCCTGAAAGTATCAAAGAAACCATAACCAGAGGGGTATATTCCTCCTAAATTCATAAAGTTCAACGGGATAGGTGAAAACCCTATAGATCATGTGAAAAGGTTCATGGAGTACCTTGGTGTGCATGAAAATGACAAGGAGCTGAAGCTATAGGAGTGTTAAAAAAACTCTCATAGGAAAGGCGTACACGTGGTATTCCCACTTGATGTCAAATAGCATTCCCACTTGGGAAGAGATACACGGATAGTTATTACAAAAAAAATTCATGGAAGAGGATGAGTTCAATTTAAGGAATTTTGCCCTGGGAGTGCAGAAGCCGGGAGAAGAGTTGATGCATTACATCAAGTGCTTCAGAAAAAGAGCGTTGAATGCTCATGAAGATGTTGTGAAAGCAAGATTATTACAAATTTGTGTTAAGGGGTTGTTTAAGGAGTATAAGATCTACCTGGTTAATAAGACTCGGGATGGTACTTTTAGAGAATTCACTCAAGAATCCAGCAATATAACTATGATCATCAAGACCAAGACTCAATGGTGGAGAACACACGCGTCATTAACAATAGGAAGGTTTCAAGTCTCTCGAAGGAAAGTCGTGAACTATGTTGATGGGGGCCCTAAAGGCAAGAAAGGGGGCTAGGGGTTCAAAAATAATAGTGTTGCAAGTAAGATAAAGTTTGGGGATGACGTCCCACCACCATTGACTTGCAGCGTAATGATTTAAACGTTAGTGCACGAGGGGATGACAAGTATCTCCAACTCTAATATACAAACACCAACAACCGCGACGAAGGCGGATGAAAAGTTCTGGGAGTTACACCAGAGAGTCTAGTATGCTACTAAGGACTGATATTTCCTACGCAGAATAATAGGCGAGCAGGTGGCTAATGGTACTTTATAGATCCAACTGGTAGATGTCAATGAAAGTACTTTTCCAAAACACCATTATGGTGCAATGAATATGGTGATGGCGTACAATGTAAAAGGAGTCCTTGAACCTATGGAAGCATTGAGCAGTGAAAATGCTTTTGAAGAGTGGCTGGTTGATTTAACCAAAAAAAGAGCAGGAAGATGAGTGGGGTGAGTGGGTAAGCCCCCTATAAGGAAATATAGATGTAGTCCTTACTCTAGATGAGGGAGGGATGTCAGAAGAAGAATATGCATGTAATTCACAAACATATGAAGTTGGACTTGACTCAGAATGCGTGGCTATTGCAAGGAGCCCAAAGTTCAAATGGTTCTTTGATCAGATTGGAGTGAAGTATGACACTCGAATAATAATCACCAAGAAAATATTAGAAGCGGTCCCGGAGTGAGGGGACCTTTCTCTTAACTGGCATGGTCCTATAGGAAGGTTGATTAAAAGACACACATTTGAAGTGGTTCTCTCAAAGACAAACAGGCAGGTTCCCTACTTCCACAATCATCCTTTGTATGTCACAGCCCTAGTGAATGGCATCAGTTTTCCAAGGGAACTTTTGGATGGGGCCATCAATTAAAATCATGTCCATTACCACCTTGTATGAGATCAGTATTTCCCAAGAGAAGATTGTTCCAAGGACACTAGTGATCTCCGACTTTGATAGCGCGGGGATGAAGTTGCTCGAATACGGGATAGTGGGGATCAAGTTCAAAAACTTCACATCCCACTTAAAGTTTCACATTATCAATGCCAATACCAACTACCAGCTCTTGATAGGGCGAGTGTGTATGCATACGTACGGGATTGTTTCGTCGAAATTCCACCAATGTTTAAAAAAAATATTTGCGAAATAGAGATTGTAATATTAAAAGACCATTCTCGGTTGAAGAGGCCCACCTGGTTAATGTAGAATTTGATACGGAGTCGGACAAAGAGAGGAGATGTTTAATTAAGGACGTAGAGGACCCCTGCGTGGACAAATAAGGTTCTTAACTGGAGAAGTCAGTACATGAGAAGTTGATCCAGCGAGTGTATCCCTCTGAGAGTAAAGAAAAAGGGAAAAGGAAGTTTGAAGATGAGTCAAGGCCCCCGCAAACTTGTAAGAAAAATATATTTTCGAATAGGAAAGTTATGTGCCATTTATAACGGTCTACACAGGTGATGTTATGGGATGAAAACATCAACCTTGCACGGGAATGTTTCATAGTTGATGAGTCCCATATAGTAGATCACGTTGAGGATCTTGATGAAGATCCAGAATGTATGAAAAATGGACCATGAGAGCAACTCCAGGAGTTGGAAGAGATAAATTTAGGAATAAAAGGGAGTGATGAGAGACTCATCTTCATTTCCAAGGGTTTGAGTCCTAAAAAATGGGAGGATATTATTATTTTGCTCAAGGAATTTATAGGCGTATTTTCATGGAAATATACAAAGATGACCGAGATAGATCCAGAAGTGAGCACTCATAAGCTCAATGTCTTACCTAATGATTTTCCTGTAAGGCAGGCCACATGAACTTAGAAAGTTAAACTGGAATTGAAGATCAAAGTAGATGTATAGAAGATACTAGAGATGGGATTTATTAAGCCCATCCAACACCCAATATGGATCTCAATCATTATGCCTATATAGAAGAAGGATAAGAAGTAGATATGGGTCTGTGTAGACTTTAGAGACCTAAGTCTCGCTTACCCAAAGGACGAGTTCCCATTACCCAGCATTGATGTCTTCATAGATGCCATAAATGGACATGAAATGAAAAGAATCATGGATGGATATGCAGGTTATAACCAGATTAGAATGGATCCGGTGGATGCAGAAAAGACAGCCTTCAGAACTCCTTTGGGGAATTTCATTATACGGCCATGCGCTTTGGATTCAAAAATGCAGGTTCCTCCTACGAGCATACCGTAATGGAAATATTTCATGATTTGTTTCATGAAATAGTGGAATTTTACGTAGATCACTTGGTGGTGAAATCCAATGAGACCAAGCATGTGCAAGACCCCGGGAGACTCTTCGAGAGGTGCCAAAAGAACAAATGAGGATGCATCCCTCTAAATTTTCTTTCAGAGTAACTGCAAGAAAACTATTAGGATTTATGGTAAATAAGCAAGGGGTTCAAGTCAACGTGGAAAAATGGAAAGCCATTCTAATGATTCCACCACCGAAGATCCAAAGACAACTCAAGGGATTCCTAAGGAAGATTTCCTACTGGAGAAGATTCATCCTGACTTTAGCCGAGGTCACTCAGACCTTTGCTCCTCTCATGAAAGAAAAAAAAAGTGGATTTGGGGGGAGGAACAAAATAAGGAAATTAAGAGGATATAAAGGCGACATTGACTTCCCCCTTGACGATGATTCCAGCGGAAGTGGGTGAACCCTTGCTCTTGTATTTAACCTCAACTGAGGGGTTTACAGGGGCTCTGCTCACTCAAGAAAAGGAAAGAATAGAGTGATCGGTGTACTATCTTCCATGAGTGATTTCAGGCACAGAATCTAGATACACAAATGTGGAGAGGCATTGTTTAGCCTTGGTTTTCGTTACACGGAATCTGAGGCACTTACTGCTCACATTCATGGTGCATATCATCACAAAGTGCGACCCTATCAAATACCTGTTGGCACGAAAAATCATGGTGGGTAGAGAATTTAGGTGGTTTTTGATATTATCTGAATATGATTTTAATTGTGTTTGATGATGCTAAGAATCAGCACCACCAGGTAAGGTGTTTCCAAGCTCAATATATGAATAACAATGGCAGCACAACTATATAAAGAGATAAGAGAAGGAGGTGAGGATATGAGGAATCAACACCGGAATTTAAGTGGTTCAGCCAATCTGGCCTACGTCCACTGTGAGTGTGTGAGTAATATCACTGAATGAAGGCACTAATGGCCATGGATATAATTATCTCAAGCTTTCTCTCTCTACTGTATATTTAGGCAGAGTTTCAGTTAGGGTTTAATAACTGGGATCCCTTTGCAAGGTAGGGGATGACCCCTATATATAGTACCAAGGGGGTGTAGTGTACCCCCCATGCATGCAATGAGCATGAGTGTGATATCCTCACCAATGTGGGAGTGCCATCTGTCACTGTCACATGTAAGGAATGATGATGAAATATTCTCCCCATGTGTGGAGAATAATCTTGTTACAACTGATTTGTGCCCAGGTGTCCTTATCCAAATGTCAACAGATGCTCGGCAGTCATATTGGTGAATGACCTCGGCCTAGGAGAGGCCGAGCTGTAAAGGCTTGATGTCCGTTCAATTCGAGATGTGTCTAAGGAGTCTCGGCCTGATCTCAGTCGAGACATATAATGGGTCGGCCCGAGCCGAGGTTGGACTTATAGCATGCTGATGATTACTAATGCTTCTCGTCACCTCGGCCCAAGCCGAGGTAGGACTGGTTCCATGTTAAAGGTGATCAGGTCTTCTTGTCACCTCGGCTTACTATTGGTCGAGGTTGCTATACCCAGGTACATGAGGATGCTATTGATGCCCGCGATGCGCGTAGTGTCCATTGAAGTGTATATGGTAGTGTCGGCCTGGGCCGAGGTTGGTCTGGCCGAGGGATGATATCGTGGGCCCCTGGCCTACATAGGGTCGATCAATGTCTCGGCCATCATCTCAGCCGAGGTTACACTTGGGCATATCAATCACCCCCCAGCCCTTAGTCATATGCGAGAGCGGGTTGCTAGGGGATTACTTTCCCTCCGAGGCCTGTTCGTCCCAAGTTAACGCCTGTATGACATCTGTCCCAAGCTAGAGCATGCAAATTTAGCTGGCGTGTGCTGTCAGTTGTCCCTTGGGTTTCCCAAGGCAATGATGGGCCTTGGGAAGTGCCCCCAAGTACTTAAGGATTTAAACCCTTCCTTTCTCTTTCTTGTTCTTCATTTCATTTCGCGCGCACGCAAAGCTCTTGCGATTTTCTCTCTCTAAGCTCCTCCACTCAGCGCCCTTCTGCAGAGGATTTCTTGTGAGTTTTCCTCACTTTTCCTCATCGTTCCACTTCCAGGTATCTTCTCCCTTTCATTTCCTCTGTTTATCATATTTGGTTTGCATTTTTCGACGTGTGTTTGAGTTTTCCGGCGAGCTCCATTAACTTTCGGCGAACTGTGTTTTCTTGAAACTTCTAAGTTTGATCTTTAGGCTTCTTCATTTTATAAGCCAAATGTGTTTGTAGCTGTAGGAGTTTTCCCCAAGTTTAGGGTCGTCCTCTGATGCACAGACCCCTGTACCATCTTCTTGAGGACTTCCCTTCTCTTAGAGAGAAGACCTTAGAAAAGATTAGGCAAATAGAAAGAGCTCAGGAAGAAGCTCGTAGGTCCCAGGAGTTCCCTATTAGACCTATCTTTCCCCCACCTCTCAAGGTGGTATATCCTAATCCTCCTGAGAACTTTTATCAGACAGACGTCTCTGCCAACCCATTGCCAATGTCTGAGTCTGAGTCTTCCACCTCAGACCCCATGTCTGTGGACTCTTTCCAAGAAGCCATGGATTTTACACCTCGGACTGGTCAGGACCCTGACCAGGCCGGGGTCTCCAGCCGAGCTTCGTCCCAGAATGGCTCAAGCACATCAAATTCTTCTTCAGAGGTCGAACTTGTTGAGACGAATGTGGCTGTGCCACCCATTCTTGATGCCATCCCTCTATCGGCCGTTACATGGGCTGTGTTCGCTCAGAGATTCCCTGGTCACCCATGTACATCTACTCCGACCGACGTTGAGCTTGATGATGATGATGAGGATGCTGAAAGTGATGTTGACATCTCTGAAGCAGCCGAGTTTGAGAGCACAGTCACTGAAGTGGATCTTTTGCACTTCAGATATTTATATTCCATCAGTCCCTCAATAAGATTAAGGAGACCTCTGAGGGAAGAGAGGGCCTATCATGGCCGAGATGGATAAATCTGCTTGTACGAGCAGATGTTTAAGTTAGGGTTTCGCCTAACCATTCATCCTATCATCAGATCCATTCTTTCCTTCATCAACTTGGCCCCCTCGCAGCTCTCTCCCAATGCTTGGAGAGTCATTATTAGGGCCATCATCTTGTGGAGGGCAGTCCACCACTCTGACCTCCCAGTTCAGGTCTTTGCTGGTTGTTATGTCCCTACCTCGGCCAAAAATCATCCGAGCTACTATCACTTCGTGGCTCGGAGGCCTGAGAAGAAGATGATCCAGGTGACTCAGACCTCGAATCACAATTGGAAGCCCCGATATTTTTTTTGCCTCAGGGCCATGGGATTTCGGCTCATCTATTCCTTCTTCCACTCTTGGGCCGAGGATACCCCTCAGATGGGGTAAGGTCACCATGTGTGTAAGGGCCGATCCTGGTCTAAGCCTTCAAAATATCCAAAAGGTGAAGGCCCTGCAAGATCAAGGGGCACACGGCTTGTTTGTTAAGTTCGAGCATTTTCTGTCCCCTCAGTTTCTCTCAGGGACGAGCCTGGGTGGGAGCCCCCCTATTGACTTTGGTAAGGATTTTTTCTTTTTATTTCAAGTCTAACCCCTGATCATTCATGTTTGAATTCTGACTCTTGTCTTTTCACTTTTGCAGAGAGACCACCAGGTATCCCAGACGAGCTGTGGGAGATGGCAGCTCCAAGTTTGGCAAGGCTTGCGAAGAAGGTTGGTCTGAACGCACCTCCTCCAGCTCCCACTACATCCAAATCCCAAGCTTCAAAGAAAAGGGCCCCTGAGGTCCCGGCCTCTGAGGATCAGAGGCCGACCTCAAGATAAAAAAAGACCTCAGACGCTGCGATCCCAATTTCTTCGGCTGACATTCTGACGGCTCGTCTGGAGCAGTTGAAGCTAACTGACAGCGCGGTCGGCAATAGCAGACAAGCCATGGATACACTCACCTCTGTGATGACCGAGGCAGATAAGCGTTTCTACAGAGCCATGGACACCTCCATGCTGGTTGAGTTCGGCCTTCACAGAGCCGTCCAGGTATGAATTGTTCCTTTGTTAGAATTTTATAAGTGCAAAGTCTGATTTTACTCCCACCTAACCTCTTCATTAACTGTGCAGGGTGTGACTGCCATGTTCCAACTTTCTAACTGGGCTATAAGGAAATTTCCCCTCATTCAGAAGGGGAAGGAGGCTGAGAAGGTCGAGAGCGCCCTGAATGCTGAGGTTGACCGTCTGAAGTCAGAGTTGCAGAATTCTGAGAATAAGGCCAAGAACTCTGAAAATAAAGCCCAGGGTTTGGAAAAAGATATTTTTGCGCTCGTCAAAAACCATGCTAAGGTTCTGAAGGACAAGGACGATGCTCTGCAGTAGAAGGTCAACGCGGCTGTGAAGGCTGCCCTTGCAGATGCCTCAGAGAAAATAATTTCTGACTACAAAGTCTCTGAGGAGTTCGTGGGTTTTGGTTTTGAATACCTCGAAAGAGGTATCAAAGCCACTACCAAATGGGCCGAGGTCAGAGAGAAGGAGGTCAGCACTATAAAGGCCTCCGACTTTGTGGGCCTCGGATTCACCGACCCTCAATTTGCCCAAGGACTGCAAGAGGTAGAAGACGAGGCCGCTGCCCCAACCGATACTGCAACTCTGGGAGGGACCGAGCTCGGAGGGACAGATGCTGTTGATGAGGTGGCCGAGGTTACTAATGCTGAGCAGACTAATCCGGCCGAGACTGTCAATGTCCCCCCCCCCTAACCAGGAGTGATTTGTAACAACAAACATTTTGTAATTTATAATTTGTAATAATGAACATCATATGTAATCTCTTCTTTTTACTGAATGCCAATCCTCTTATTTTGATCTCTAAATGCCTTTGAATGCTATTAGTCTTCTGAAGTCATTACTTAATATGTTGTGCTCAACCAACTTCACCAAACTAATGATGTTAAGGGTCTGAGGTCATCTAACCTAGGTGTCTGAGCTCAGACCTCGTCACCACCAAGTGATGTTATGAGGGTCTGAGGTCATCACCTAAGAGGTTAGCCTCACAATAATATCACCAAAATAATGATGTTTAGGGTCTGAGGTCCTCTGCTAAGGTGTCTGAGCTCAGACCTCGTCACCACCGAGTGATGTTATGAGGGTCTGAGGTCATCACCTAAGAGGTTAGCCCCATAATAGTGTCATCAAATTAATGATGTTAAGGGTCTGAGGTCATCTAACCCAGGTGTCTGAGCTCAGACCTCGTCACCACCGAGTGATGTTATGAGGGTCTGAGGTCATCAACTAAGAGGTTAGCCTCACAATAATATCACCAAACTAATGGTGTTTAGGGTCTGAGGTCCTCTGCTAAGGTGTCTGAGCTCAGACCTCGTCACCACCGAGTGATGTTATGAGGGTCTGAGGTCATCACCTAAGAGGTTAGCCCCATAATAATGTCATCAAATTAATGATGTTTAGGGTCTGAGGTCATCTAACCCAGGTGTCTGAGCTCAGACCTCGTCACCACCGAGTGATGTTATGAGGGTCTGAGGTCATCACCTAAGAGGTTAGCCTCACAATAATATCACCAAACTAATGATGTTGAGTCTGAGGTCCTCTGCTAAGGTGTCTGAGCTCAGACCTCGTCACCACCGAGTGATGTTATGAGGGTCTGAGGTCATCACCTAAGAGGTTAGCCCCATAATAATGTCACCAAATTAATGATGTTAAGGGTCTGAGGTCATCTAACCCAGGTGTCTGAGCTCAGACCTCGTCACCACCGAGTGATGTTATGAGGGTCTGAGGTCATCACCTAAGAGGTTAGCCTCATAATAATATCACCAAGCTAATGATGTTTAGGGTCTGAGGTCCTCTGCTAAGGTGTCTGAGCTCAGACCTCGTCACCACCGAGTGATGTTATGAGGGTCTGAGGTCATCACCAAAGAGGTTAGCCCCATAATAATGTCACCAAATTAATGATGTTAAGAGTCTGAGGTACTCTGCTAAGGTGTATGAGCTCAGACCTCGTCACCACCGAGTGATGTTATGAGGGTCTGAGGTCATCACCTAAGAGGTTAGCCCCACAATAATATCACCAAATTAATGATGTTAAGAGTCTGAGGTCCTCTGCTAAGGTGTCTGAGCTCAGACCTCGTCACCACCGAGTGATGTTATGAGGGTCTGAGGTCATCACCTAAGAGGTTAGCCCCATAATAATGTCACCAAATTAATGATGTTAAGAGTCTGAGGTCCTCTGCAAAGGTGTCTGAGCTCAGACCTCGTCACCACCGAGTGATGTTATGAGGGTCTGAGGTCATCACCTAAGAGGTTAGCCCCATAATAAACTTCTGGTCTAAAGAACGAAGCAAGAACTTGATATGGAAACTGATCTTTATTAATAAATTCTTCTCAGTAAGATAGTACATTTTTATAAAATTCTATACAACATCATATGTAATATCTCTTGAGATGGTCAGCATTCCATGGGTTAGTGAAGGGTTCTCCTTTTAGGTTTTCTAGCCTGTAAGTGCCAGGCATAACCTCTTCCGTTACTTTGTAGGGGCAATGCCAGTTTGGGTGTAGCTTGTTTGCCTTCTGTAGAGTCTTCTTTAGCACTAGGTCTCCCACTGCAATGGGTCTTGACTTCACCCTCTGGTTGTATAATTTCGCTGCCCTCTGCTGGTAGGCTTCCTTTCTGACCTCTGCGTCTTCCCTTCTTTCTTCGATGAGATCCAGGTCTAGCCTTCTCTTTTCCCCATTGCTGTCAGGGTCGTAGGTCTGAATCCGATAAGTCGGCAGTCCTACCTCCGTTGGTATGACGGCCACTGATCCATGTGCCATCATGAATGGGGTTTCTCCCGTTGGTGTCCTTGCCGTAGTTCTGTAGGCCCATAACACTGCGCAGACCTCTTTTGTCCATCTACCCTTCGCATCTTATAACCTCTTCTTGATTCCGTCCAAGATGGTCCTGTTTGTGACCTCAGTCTGGCCATTAGCCTGAGGACGACCAGGAGATGAGAAGAACTGTTTAATCCCCACCCTTAGCCAATATTTTTCTAAGGAGGAGTTCTTGAACTGGGTCCCATTGTCTGAAATGAGAGTGTTCGGGAGGCCATATCTGCATATGATGTTCTTCCAAATGAACTGGAAGGTCTTCTGCTCTGTAATTGTTATCATCGGTTCTGCCTCCACCCACTTTGAAAAGTAGTCAATGGAAACTATCAAGAATCTATAGTTGTTGGAAGCTCTTGGCAAAGGTCCTACTAAGTCAATTCCCCATACCGCAAATGGCCATGGAGAAGAGATTGACGTCATAGGCTGATGAGGTTGATAAGGGATGGTGGCGAACCTTTGACATTTGTTGCACCTCTTCACATAGTCTGCAGCGTCCTTAGACAAGGCAGGCCACCAGTATCCATGAGTGATGATCCTCTTGTCTAAGGGCCTTCCCCCTATGTGGCTAGAGCAGGAACCCTCATGAACCTCCTGTAAGACCTGGGGTACCTCCATGGGATGCACACATCTGAGGAGAGGCAATAGAAACCCCTTTCTGTATAGGACATCTCCTACTATTGAGAACTTGGAAGCCCTGTATCTCAACTTTCTCCTTTCCATCTTGGAATCAGGTAGCTCTCCGTATCTTAGGTATCTGACGAGCGGGTCAATCCATGAGTCTACCAAGTTCACATTGTGACAAGGGCTACATACCTCGTCCTCCTCGATGCTTTCTTTTCCTAAGACCTCGATTGGAATGGTCCTTCCCAAATCTGTCTTCATTGCCGAGGCCAGCCTTGCCAATGCATCAGCGTGGTTGTTGCTCAACCGAGGCACTCTCTTCAGCTTTGCTTCTTCAAAATACTCTAGCAACCCTCTTACCTTCTTTAGGTATTTGGCCATCCTTTCGTCTTTGGCCTCGTATGCCCCCAACACTTGATTGACAACCAACCTCGAGTCGCTATGGAGTAAGAGTCGCTTTACTAGAAGAGTTGTTGCCAATAAGAGACCTGCTATCATGGCCTCATACTCAGACTCGTTGTTGGAGGCATGGAAGTTGAATCTCAAGGCGTACTCAATGTTGGCGCCATATGGAGCCGAGAGTATTAGCCCTACGCCGCTTCCACTCTCATAGGAAGAGCCATCAACGAAGAGGCTCCATACTTCTGCATCTGATGAGAAGACCCCTTCTCTCATAAACCCTTCTTGAAGAGGTATCGATCCTCTTCGTTCTCTTCCACTCTGCTCCGAGTTTTGCCTTGGATAACCTCTTTTTAGCCTCGGAAGACGTTTGGTGCAGTCTCTTTCGAATCTCAAAAGACACTACGGTTTGTCTCTTCGCCGTCATCTGAACCTTTCTCTGTCTCGGCCTCTTCCAAACCTCTATCGGCCTCTTCCCAAGTGAACTCTATGATAAAGTCTACGAGGGCCTTCCCCTTGATGGATGTCCTAGGATGGTAGGTAAGATCATATTCTCCTAGCTTGATGGCCCAGGTCATCAATCTTCTAGACTTCTCAAGCTTGTGCAGAACCTGCCTTAGTGGGGAGTCAGTGAGGACTACCATGTAATGAGCTTGGAAGTAAGGCTTCATCTTCCTTGAGGCATGTATCAGGGCATAAGACAACTTCTCCATCCGGGGATAATTTTGTTCAGACCCTTTAAAGGCCTTACTATTGAAGTACACAGGCCTCTGGATTCCATCCTCTTCCCGTACGATGGCTGCGCTGATGGATGACTCAGAGACTGCCAGATACACGAACAACCTCTCCCCCGTGATGGGTCGAGACAGCAACAAGGGAGACCCCAGGTAGGACTTGAGTTGGTCAAAGGCTTTTTCACACTCTTCGTCCCACTGGAAGGCCTTTCTCAGAACTTTAAAGAACGAAAGACACTTGTCCGTTGCCCTGGAAACAAACCTGTTAAGGGCAGACACTCTTCCGGTGAGTCTCTGGACATCCTTGATACTCCTAGGAGTCTTCATGTCGAGCAAGGCCTTGATCTTCTCAGGGTTTGCTTCAATCCCCCTCTGATTAACGATGAACCCCAGGAACTTCCCGGCTCCTACCCCGAAGAAACACTTCGCTGGGTTGAGCTTCATTCTGTACGAGTTTATGACATCAAAGGTCTTCTCAAGGTCTGCTACGTGAGTACATGCTTTCAGGCTCTTCGTTAGCATATCGTCCACATACACCTCTATGGTCTTACCTATCTGCTCCTCGAACATCTTATTGAAAAGACGTTGATACATTGCCCCCGCATTTTTTAGACCAAAGGGCATCACCTTGTAACAGTACGTCCCCTTGTCACTAATGAAGGCTGTCTTCTCAGAGTCTTCGGCATCCATGAAGATTTGGTTTAACCTGAATAAGCATCCATGAAACTCATGAGCTCGTGCCCTGCCGTTGCATCTACCATCTGGTCTATCCTAGGTAAGGGATAGCTTTCCTTCGGGCAAGACTTGCTTAGGTCTGTGAAATCTACACACATTCGCCACTTTTCATTGGCCTTAGGCACAATGACCGCATCTGAGAGCCACTCCGGATAGGTAACCTATCTTATGAACTCGTCCTCTTCCAACTTTTTCACCTCTTCCCGGATGACCTCATACTTCTCCCTGGAGTAGAATCTTCGCCTCTGCTTAATAGGCCTGGCATCTCTGTCCACGTTGAGCTTGTGGGTCATGATCTCAGGATCGATACCAGGCATGTCTGCGTGACTCCATGCGAAGACACTCTGCCTCCTCATGAGGAAGTTTATCAGCTCTTCCTTGATCCTTGGCTCTAGGGATTTGCCGACCTGGACGGTTTTTTCCAGCTCGTCCTCATTGAGGACGATGGATTCTACCTCTTCCGTGGCCTCGCCCTTCTTTAATTTTGTTTCATCTCTCGGGTCGAGAGTGTCAATGCTGTAAGTGGTGGTTGCCCTCTTATGGGCCTCTCTCTCTTCGCCCGAGTTGAATTAACACTCCCTCGCCGTGGTCTGGTCCCCTTGCACTTCCCCTACTCCATAAGGAGTTGGGAATTTCAGCATCTGATGGACCGTCGATGGCACGGCTTCAAACTCTTTGAGGGCCACTCTTCCGATGACGAGGTTGATCTTCTTGGTTAACCTCTTAGGCCACTCATCCACCATCCGTACATCCATTTCATACATGCCTAAGGGGTGCACCTTTTCACCACTGAAGCCTATCAATGGGTGATGGTAGGGCACCAGCCTCGCCCTGCTAAGACCCAGGCTCTTGAAACAAGGCCAGAACATCACATCTGCTGAGCTTCCCCCATCTTTGAGGATTCTCCCTACCTCGCACCCATGCACCCTTGTTGTTATGACCCAAGGGTCATCATGGGGGGCTAAGATGCCCTTGAAGTCGAGTCTGGTGAACCCCACTATGAGGGTGTCCATGTCTACCTTCTTCCTCTTCTGCACTGCGTCAGAAGACGTTAGATTCACAACCTCGGTCTTGGCCACTGACCTGGCCTCTGCTACATGGGCCTTCCTATCGACTACCTCAGATCCACCTCCTGTAAATCCCCCACATATGGTGCTAACACCAAAGGAAATCATGCCGACCCTCTTCACCGGGGTGTTGTCATCCTTTGGCGTAAGATCCGGGTCGTCTTCATCATCGGCCTCTGAGTCATTGTCCCTTCTATCCCGGACATCGCCACGGAATCTGTCATTCCTTCTCTTCTTAGGGTCCTCTCTTCCACCCTTTGGGGCCTTGCCATCCACATACTTCCTCAGCTTTCCAGACTTCAGCATCTTCTCAATCTCATCCTTTAGAGCGAAGCATCTATCCGTGACATGGTCGTGATCCTGATGGAACTCACACCATAGGTTTTTGTTCCTCTTATGTGGCGGGGCCTTCAGTTTCTCTGGCCACCTTAGAGAACGGTCAGTCTTAATCTCGTTGAGTATGTGCTCATAGCTCACAGTTAGAGGAGTGTAATGAGCGAACTTGTCATCTCCTGACCTCTTCTTCCCCTCTTTCTTACCCTGGGACTTTCCTGTGCTACCGCGGTTCTCCTCCTCATACTTAGTTGCCATTGCCTCTTCCGTATTCATCACCTTCCCTGCGGTGGACAGCAGCTCTGCCATAGACCTGGGGGGGTCTTCCGCCAGCTTCCACAATAGCTTCCCCTTCTGGAGGCCAGGGCGGTCATGGCTATGCTCTCTTCATAATCTTCCACCTCCAACTTCTCTTTGTTGAATCTTACTATGTAGTCTCTTAGGCTTTCACCCTTAGCCTATTTGACATACAACAGGTGGGTGGTTTTCTTTTGAGGCCTTACCCCAAAGCATAAGTTGTGGATGAACCGCTCAGCCAAGCCTTTGAAGTTCTCAATCGAGTTCTTCGGGAGGGAGGTGAACCAACTATGAGATGCTCCTGTCAAGGTCCCTGAGAAGGCCCTGCACTTCATCTCATCAGGTATTGAGTAAATGTCTGCCGCCGAATGATACATCTCGATATGGTGCACAGGGTTAGTGCTGTCATCATACTTAGGAGTCACTGTAGGAGGCTTGAACTTGGCTGGGGTTGGGAACCCCACTATCCTAGCCACAAACGGGGATCCCTCTGAGTAACCCCTCTGTAATGAGTCCCTGCTCTTAATGAGGTCTCCTATCTTCTCCTCTAGGCGTTGGATAGAGTCATTCCAGGGTCTTCTTTCTTCAGCTTGGCCGAGGTTATCCTCTGCCACCTCCCTGCGATGGACAGAGGGTTCCCCAGCCACAACACGCTGACTGTTGACCTCTTCCTGTTCCCTGGCTCTTCCAGCACAGGGTCGGCCTTGGTCTGTCCGACCTTGCCTACCCCCTCTCTGAGAGCCTGCTGCGCTCCTCGACCTTGATAGCCTCTGCCTTAGGTCGTTCACCGGGCCCAGCCTCTCAAAGGCCGACCCTCTGCTCAACCTGTCAAAGGCCGACCCTCTTTGTTGGGCCTCATCTCTTCTTCGTCCGACACATCCTTGACTCTGCCTAAGAGGTCGTACAGTGTTATCTGACACCTCATACGGCTCCCAGCAGTCTTCCGGGGCCTCTTCAGCTTCTAGGTCATCATACCTGTCCTCTGGGCAAGGGTTTCCCTGCCTCCCCAGGCGCAAGCGCTTAGGGTCAGCAACGTCCCTCCTCCTCTAGGGTGCAGGTTGGTCCTTCATGGGCGCCTGGGGTGGTCCCCTGGCGTCAGGATGAGGCTGAACTGCCGCCGGAGTTATCATGTCCGTTGAGACTCCAGGTGGCCTCATCATCATGGTTTGGCTGAGCTGGGCAAATTGCTCCTTCATGGCTTGCTGTGTTGCAGCTAAAGATTGAAAGAGTTGGCACTTGCGTTCAATTAAGAAATAATATAATAACTACCATTTTTAACCCAAATTAACCCTAAGCATGCAACTAGGTGTGATTGAAATAATATGAAATCATGCACAAGATATTCAACACACAAAGTTTAAGGAAAAATCCCCCACAGGGGAAAAACCATTTGTATATCACTATAATTTGTAAAAGACGGTTTACAATTGGATTACAATGAAATACAGGTTGACTAAGAATTACCCTCGGGTATCGGATTCTGTAGTCGTGGCTGGAATATCCCTTTTCAGTAGGGTTGGCGGCTGGAACTATCCTTGTCCAGTAGGGCTGCAATGAAGAGGAAGAAGCGGTCCACTTCACAAGGGTTGAACAACAGCAATGGTGTTCTTGGGTTACCAAACTTTGATTCACATAGATATGGAAGATGTGTGAATCTAAAAACCTAGAATCATAAGACTCAATAGGTGAAGACTTTTAGGGTTGATATGCTCTGATAATCGTGGAAAGTCTTGATAAAACCAACTGCTGATCGTGGTTTAAATAAGGGATCAAAAACCCTAAAAAATCTGCTGCACGATCTGGCAGTGATTATCCTCGCCGGATCGGTCCGGTCGATTAGGCGGATCGGTCCAGTTAAGCCGGATCGGTTCTTTTTCTGAACCCGGATCGGTCTGGTTGGCATCGGATCGGTCCGGGACTTTTGCCTTTATCGATTCGCTATGGATCCGGGGTATACTGGCTTCACCTCAGCAAGCGGATCGGTTCGGTACCTTTAGGCGGATCGGTCTGGATGAACCGGATCGGTTCTGTTATCTGGATCGGATCGGTCCGGTCTGTTCCCTTGATTTCTTTTCTCCTTTTGATATTCGGATCCGTTGATGAGCATATGGACATGAATTTCTTCAACGGTGTTACAGCTAATGACATATACAAGTATGTTGGACAAAATGTCCTTACAAATCTCCCCCTATGTCTATGCCGGAACAAACATAAAAAATACGAATTATCAAGTATGAACAATGCCTATACAAATCTACCCTTCCATGAACCCAAAACTGAAAGAGGTACAAATGATTAAGTCTGCATCGTTTATTCAGCAATTCTTCAGATCAGAAATCTCAACGCTTTTCTCATCAGGGTGTGCAACATGGGATTTATCAAGGATGGACCTACACACATGAGATAAAGAAAATACCAAGTGACGTATCGAGTTTGAAATGAGATAAACATAAGCATATATATCAATTTAAGATGATATTCTCAGAATTTTAAAACACTCCCCCATAATCAGATAATTCATTCTCCCCCTTTTTATGATGTCCCCAAATAGACAAATGAGAGAAATAAATCAAGCAATCAAGTACCAGGGTGACACAAGGCATGAAATCACACCATGAATGAACATAAAACAACCAAGTCGGTGATGGCGTAAATGAATGGGTGTGATCAAAATTCGATAGGAAAATCAATGCATACAAACATGACATATGTGCACTATGAATATTGGATATTCCTAACGAATGAACTCAAATGCTTCCTTTGGTGTAAAAGATTGGAAATATAAGATATTGACTATATCGAATCTACAAATCAAAGCACAAAGTGATTTCTACACCAATAACGTCCAAAATGATTTTCATGCTTTTTCAGGACTTTCAAGGAAGTGCAAACCCGTTATCAATCTCCAACCAAACTCCCTCAGATTTATATCATTAATAGAGGTATACTAAATTCTCAAACTTTGGAGAATTTATGGTGAAAACCTAAATGGCCCATATTTGGCATGAAATGCTTTTTATTGCCTTATCAATTTTTTTCGGGCTCTTTTAACCTCTTAGGACCTCGGATATTAAAATTCCTCCATTTTTTAGGTCCTTTTAACGGTGGGTTTTGCGCAAAGGATAAGAATCAACTTTCGCAGCCCCTCCCCGTTATGAAAATAATCACACAGTCTCACCAAAACGGTTTTTACATGCAATCCAATCTTGTCAAGTTTTATCGCATATTGTACATTGTATAGACAGAATTGAGATAGAAACACTCAAGCCAATATGTGATAGACAAGTGCAAATAAGCAAATATAGCCGTGCATGTGTGAAATAAAGGATATAGGAGTCAAGCATGTAGGAAATATCACTAATTACATCTCAAGGACTCCAATCAATGTTAAGCACATGGATGAAATGATGTATCCTCTCAAATCTCTATAAAACAGTCACAAGGATAAATGGAATGAAGTTGTGACTTGGCTATCTTAAATGCTCATCCATAAAAGGCAAATCTCTTTTTGAAATTTTCAAAAATTTTATCAAAACAAAATCTTTTTGTGCTTTTTCTCAAAATTTTTGTTAAAGGAAAATCTTTTTGTATTTTTCAAAAGAAATATAAAAAGCAACTAGAACAAAACTGTACAACTAAGCAATGGTACATATAAACAGACTAGCAATAGGAAGCATACGATATGAACATGAAGAAGCATCCTATTCTAGACATAGACCAACCCCTCAGTCAACTGTGCAAATCCCTAAAGATTTCCTAAGACTCTCAAATCTAAGGGCATCTAAAGGTTTCGTGAAAATATCGGCTAACTGACGATCGGTAGGAACAAAACTCAGGTTTACGACCTTCTCCTCAACTAACTGACGTATAAAGTGCTCGCGTAACCTGATGTGCTTTGTGCGCGAATGTTGGACAGGATTGCGGGATATGTGTATCGCGCTCGTGTTATCACGGGAAATGAACATGGTGTCCTGTGAAATCCCATAATCCTCCAACATTTGCTTCATCCACATGAGTTGCGTGCAACAACTCCCGGCGGCGATGTACTCAGCCTCCGCAGTGGACAAAGAGATGGAGTTTTGCTTCTTGCTCAACCAAGAGACAAGAGCAGAACCAAAGTAGAAACACCCACCCGAAGTGCTCTTACATCCATCTACGTTCCCGGCCCAATCGGCATCCGAATAGGCGGACAAACGATCATCGGTATCAAAGGAATACCAAATACCGTATGAGAGAGTCCCACTCACATATTTGATAATACGTTTTAGAGCGAGTAAGTGTGACTCTTTAGGAGACGCCTGAAAATGCCCACAGACTCCAACACTAAAGGCGATGTCAGGACGACTGGCAGTCAAGTAGAGAAGACTACCTATCATACTCCGATATAAGGTTTGCTCTACGTCCTTGCCTGAAGTGTCCTTACTAAGCTTGGTAGTTGTACTCATAGGTGTACGTGCATGCTTAGCGGAGTCTAAACCAAATTTCTTCACTAGGTCTCTAGCATACTTGGATTGGGAGATGAACATCCCATCCTCTAGCTGACGAACCTGGAGACCAAGGAAGAATGTAAGCTCACCAACCATGCTCATCTCAAACTCACTTTTCATCTCCTCCTCAAAGTGGTGAGCATGCTGGGAGCAAGTGGATCCAAAGACTATGTCGTCCACATAGACCTGGGCAACCAAAATAGCACCGTCATCTCTCCTGATGAACAACGTCATATCTACTCCCCCTCTCTTGAAGCCACGAGCTAAGAGATAGGAAGTAAGCCTCTCGTACCAAGCACGGGGTGCTTGCTTCAAACCATACAAGGCTTTCCTCAGATAGTAGACGTGCTCAGGGTGCTGAGGGTCTTCAAACCCTTTTGGTTGTTCCACATAAACCTCTTCCTGTAGAATGCCATTCAGAAAGGCACTCTTGACATCCATCTGATATACCTTGAAGTGCAGATGACATGCGATGGCGAGCAGAAGACGGACGGACTCAAGCCTCGCAACAGGAGCAAATGTCTCCCCAAAGTCTACACCCTCTATCTGTGTGTAGCCTTGAGCGACCAACCTAGCCTTATTTCTGATTATGGTACCATTTTCATCCATTTTATTCTTGAAAATCCATAGGGTACCAATAACATTAGTATTACTAGGTCGGGGGACAAGTTCCCAGACATTGTTCTTCTTAAACTGAAGCAACTCATCCTGCATAGCAGATATCCAGTGTTCATCTTTGAGTGCTTCTTTGTGGTTCTTGGGCTCGACTTTGGATGTGTAGCAATGATGACTAACAACGTTCTCTAGTTGAGCACGAGTCTTGACCCCTAGAGTGGGATCGCCAACAATGGCTGAAGGATCATGACTCTTGCGAACCCAAGCAGGTGTGTCCCCTAACACAGGAATAGGGTCCACTGAGTGTGGGAGAGGAACAGGAAAATCACTGTCAGAACAATCCTCATCCTCACACTGAAGGTTGGGATCAATAACCGTCGGAGGTTCGTCATCTTGCACAGTGACGTTTATTGATTCCATAACCTTAGAGCTCTTCAGGTTAAAAACCCGGTACGCTCTACTGTTTGGTGAATATCCTAGCAATATTCCCTCGTCGCTCCGGGAGTCAAACTTTCGTAATTGCTCTCTATCCCGTAGGATGTAGCATTTACTCCCAAAAACACGGAAATATGCCAAGTTGGGTTTCTTTCCAGTCCACAATTCATAAGGCGTCTTAAGAGTGTGTGGACGAAGATAAACCCTATTCACCGTGTGGCATGCAGTAGACACTGCCTCTGCCCAAAATCTCCTAGAAATTTTACGACCTAGAAGCATAGATCTAGCCATCTCTTGGATCGTTCTATTCTTCCTCTCAACAATCCCATTTTGCTGAGGAGTTCTCACAGCAGAAAACTCATGTTTGATCCCAAGGCTATCACAGTACAGATCCACCTTTGCTTCCTTAAATTCAGTGACGTTGTCACTACGTATTCTGTTAATAGTGGCCCCGTGTTGATTTTGCAGGACACGGCACTTGGTCGTTAAAAATTCTACAGCGTCAGATATCTCTCTTAGAAAACCTACAATAGAGTATCTAGAGAAATCGTCTACCATCACAAGAATGTATCTCTTACCACCTAGACTCTCCGTGCGATTAGGACCCATAAGATCCATGTGAATCAACTCAAGAGCACGGGAGGTGGTAATGGAATTCAACTTCCTATGAGGACTACGGATTTGTTTTCCCAACTGACATGGTCCACAAATCATGGAAGTTGGCTTTTCAAGTGATGGTAAGCCACGTACTAGGTCCTTTTTGACTAAACGAGATAAGTCTCTAATGTTCATGTGACCTAGACGTTGGTGCCACATATCCATAGGAGTGATCGTGGCGCTGTTGCAAATAAGTGAGGATGTGGGCTTAGTCCCATAGCAGTTATCCTCTGTCCTCACCCCTTGCACTAAAAGTTTACCGGCTTGATTATAGACCTTACAAGCTTCCCGGTCAAACTTTACTGCAAAGTCATCGTCGCACAGCTGGCTGATGCTAATAAGGTTTGCTTTCAAACCTTTGACGTACAGCACGTTCTCTAGCTTGGGAAATCCTGGTAAATCTACTGTACCTCGTCCAACTATGCTAGATTTGCTCCCATCTCCAAAAGTGACTCTCCCATCATTACAATCCTCAAGATGGGTAAAATATGAGGCATCACCTGTCATATGTCTGGAGCAACCACTGTCAAAATACCACTGTGAGGTATTATGGGCTTTGAGAGCGACATGGACAACAAGGGCCTTTTTCTCTTTCTTAGGAACCCAAGCGTAGGTACCTTTTTGTATTCCCTTGTTGTTGTTGGTTTTAGCCGGAATGCGGGGCGCATTCATTGATGGTAAGGTCATTCGTCGGAATTCCTCCATCAAACTCTGTGAAGTGGCGGCTAGAAACTCAACACGCTCTCTCAGACTAGCAAACTCATCAGTCTGATGTGGTGGAGCAAACGTACGTCGTGTCCGACCCAACTTATAGCAATCATCCCTAAGGTGTCCATTTCTTTTGCAATGGGAGCAAAAGGGCACAGTATTAGGAGGACCTTGGATTGCTTTTCTTGGTCGAACTCTCCTTCTTGGTTTTTTATGACGGCCATAAGGAGTCGTAGTAAACTCAGGAATTGGTCCGGATGTAATTTGGGACGTGGAGGCACCATCAAAACCTATTCCTTGCCTGTCACCAAAACCTACAGCGGGACCGAGGAGCATTATGACACCCCGACTAATTAAACACCGGGTAGCTACTCCTTTATAAAATTAATTCAAAATGCCAAGTTGGCTCAGTTGATAGCATCACTGTCGAAAACATTTTATTATATCTAACCACCTAGTATTTAAAAAAGCAAGTTGCCAAATTTTAATTTAAGTCTGATTAACATGCAACAAGTGTAAAGAAATAAATAACACCATTCACCATACTGAAGTAAAACAAATAACCAACACAATAGAGTAAATAAAGTCTGGAGGAAACCCCTCACTACAATCCCATAACTGAAATAAATAAACTGAAACAGTAATAAAACGTGCTAAAGTCTGAAAACTGAAGTATAAAAGATGTCTCTAAATAGGAATGGGCAACATGCCCTACAACTGATAGATAGATCGTGACTCTGGAATCCAAAAGATATAAGCGTCTATGAGCAAATCCCTGTAGCTTCCACAAACAGCTACAGCTCGTCACCTGAATGAGTACCTATGCTTGGTGTCCCTGTGGCTGGGCACCTGAAAATGGTTTTACAAAAAATATATTTGGAAGCAAATGGGTCAGAGCCCGAAAGTGGAAATCATTTTAAAAACCTGCAAGTGCTTTAAAAACATTTAAAACATTAAATGCCAAGTACATGTTAGGACGTGCACTCACATTAAATTCTCACCTCTCGACTACTGTGCACTCCTAACGTACGTACCCATCTACAACTACCCTTTCCACTAGCTAAGTGATAACGTAACTAGCTAGACTACCAAAAGTTCTACCCATTTTACTCGGTTCCAATTAACATAACAATGCTCGTAATTAAATAGAGGTTTAACGTAAACTCAGTTACTAAATATGCCATTGATATAACTATCAGTTAACTCGTTATATTTCTCTAAACAATACCGTAATATTTTACAATATTAACATGAGGATTTCCATCGATTTAATGTATATTATTCACATCATAAATATACGATACAAGCACCCCGCAATCTAAGCTATGGTGCACACATACTCTGCTATCCATCCCGGTACATCACGTACATAAGGATCACATATTCCGAATCTCTCAGGAATAGTTCAGATAACACAAATCACAATTAGTGGAGGCGAACACAGTCACCATCACATGGGTCACGCACATACCTACGCTCCCATGGTCAGCGGACTTATTAATATCACAATAAGTCTTTCTATGACCTATGTTCATCAAGGTACCAGTCTATATCCCCCCCGTAGGCACACAAGGAATAGAGGGTCCTAAGCGAACGCAACCTCCCGTGATAGCAAGTATGGTAGGTATGTCATACACACAATCCATATACTAATACTAAGTAACCACACATTTTAGTAATACCGTATTTTAATCGTAGTATATATTCTCATACTAACTATAATTAACACAATTCATACTATTCCGGTTTATAATTTTACGCGCCATAACTATCTCACGTCGTAGTAGATACTCACGTCTCAACCCAAATCCGTCCATGCAATAACACTCTCGTATGTAAATTCCTCCTCAATAACCCAAAAGTCCCAAATCTATCCTTACATCAATAAAGAATGTTAACTCTACCCTCGAACCAGTTTCCGGGACTTCAAAAAAAATCAAAACAGTCCAAAACGGACAAAATTGTCAACTCGTTAGAAGTCTCGTTCGAACGAGGCTTCGAACGAGTTTGGACTGTCAGGTCGTTAGAAGTCTCGTTCGAACGAGACTGTTCGAACGAGATCCCAGTTCGTTCGAACGAAATGACCCTTCTAACGATATCTCGTTCGAACGAGATATCGAACGAAAATCCCTACTCGTTAATAACGACTGGTCAACTCGTTAGAAGCTCGTTCGAACGAGTTCGTTCGAACGACCTGGGGCTGCTTCTAACGAGATGCCAGTTTCGGCCCAGAACTTCCCAAAAATCATTTTTTCACCATTTTTACTCCTCAAACCTTTTCTAAAATTCGTTCCCACAATATATTGAGTTCTCTAATCATCCTCAAACATGTTAAGGGGCTATACTAACATCATTAAAGGGTTTGATATCATCTAAACATCATTAAATCACAATTTCTACATTAATTCCCAATTTTCTTCAAGAACATAAACCCTAACTTTTTCTCATCATAAATCCCCAGATTTTAATTTGTTTATGCATCACCTAGATATGAAATCTCCGAAATTAAATCTCCCAACAATGTTTCTACATGCAAACCTATCCCAATATTCAATAATAACTTCAAATTTCATGGGTTTTCTTTTAATCTTTCAAGAACAATTAAGATTCTTCAATTTCTAACATGGAAAAGACATTCTTCGAATTTAAATGAAATAAAGTCACTTGCCTTGGTTTGATTTCTGAATTTGGTGTGGGTTTGGTGTAGAATTTTTGCAGAATTCCTCTCTCTCTCTCCTTCTCCAAGCTTTCTTCTCTAAAAAGCTATGGTGGCTAGGGTTTGCTTTGGGGGAACTTATGAAAACCTAATTTAATAAACCTCCGTAGCTTGTTGGGTTAATAAAGGTTGGTTGGGTCAATCCCTTATCAGATTACAACTCTCAATTTTCGTCACTTTTAATTACCCCAAAATACCAAATTACTAAAATACCCTTTATAATGCCGGGATGGCCTAAAAATACCCCGGGACCCAAACTATACCCCCGGCTAGTGTTTTCTGACTAACTCGACCCTTCCGGATGCGTTGGCGCACTCAAAACGACCATACGGATTATAGATTTTAAATTCACCTTTAATATCAAAATATTATACCGTGACGCGACGGTCCAACGCGTCTCAACAAAATTTCTAAAATGCCGTATATAAATCTCACGACAAATTTTATAATACCAAGTTCATATATAATCATATATGCACATAATCAAATACCAATTCGCATCTCATTAGTATTTATAACCCGGATTAATTTCCAATTAATACGCAATTTAATTAATTAATCCCAAAATAAATATAGTAAAAAATACGGGGTATTACAAGCATCTTTCCCATCTTCCCAGATCTGTCCTCGATTTGTACCTTGACTTTCCTAGCTCTCTCAAGGTCATGAGTAAGCTGAGAAACAAGGGCTTCAAGTTTCTTTCGAGTCTCCAGGGAGGAATGAAGCTCACTCGAAAGACTAGCCACTTGTTTAGTCAAGTCCGCTTTCTCTTTCTCAAAACTGCTCTCTCTCTCTTTAAGCAAATTCTCTTTACTAAACCAGGCAGATTCTCTCTCTCTCATGGCGGTGCAGGTGGAGGACTCTCTCTCTCTCGTCTTTCCTAACTCTTCTTCTAACGCGGTGATCCTAAGAACTAATGCCTTGTTACGTTTTTTAGTTTTGAAAGACTCATCATATAACTCGGCGTAGGCGCGTTGAAGGCTACTCTCGTCCTCACTACCTTCCTCCTCTCCCTCACTCCCTTCGCTCTCACGTCGAGGTGTCCCTGTGAAGTAGCATCCTCATCGTCGTGAGATGCACCAGGAGTACTCACATGACTAGCCATGAACGCGGTGAAGTTACGCTCATGCGGTGACTCATCTCCCGAGTCCACCGACTCGACCTCACTGTCGTCACTAAGGGTAGCATTTAGGACAGCTTTACCCTTTTCCCTATTCAGACGAGTGGCACACTCAAACGCTCTGTGTCCCTTACCGTCGCACTCAAAACACCTCTCACTGTCTTTAGGGGGTTCTTTGAAATATTTCTTTTCAAACTTATTTTTCTGAAAATTCTTTTTATCTTTGAAATTCCCATTTTTCTTAAATTTCAGAATTTTCTTGAAGTTTTTAGCAAAAAGTGCCAAATCATCTAGGTCAAACTCACATTCAGAATCAGAAGTTTCTATCTTTCTAGACGACTCGACTCTCTTTCTTGCCGACCCCTCACCTTTTCTCTCTTGGGCTTTAAGGGCAATTCCCTTATCTTTTGACTTGGCAGATTTAGGAAACAAGTCTATTTCATAAGTTTGTAAATCTCCTACCAGTTCTTCCAATTTTAGAGTATTTAAATTACCCAAGGAATTTAGCACAGTGACTTTAGGTATAAAATGCTTAGGAAGGGAACGAAGAATCTTTTTAACAACTCTAGCATTAGGAATATGTTCACCAAGATTATAGCTAGTATTAACAATGTCAGAAAGCCTAGCATAGAATTCATCAAAACATTCATTTTCATGCATGGTGATGGTTTCAAATTGAGTTGTTAAATTTTGCAATTTTGACTCTTTAACGGCATTTGTTCCTTCATGGGTAAGTTGCAAAACATCCCATGCTTCTTTTGATGTGGTGCACGTCATTATGCGTTTGAACTCATCAGGTGTGACAGACCCAGAAATAGCACTTAGACCCTTAGAGTTAAAAGATGACCATTTAAATTCTTCATCAGTCCAAGTAATGTCAGGTTTCAAGTTGGTCACATTATCAACAGTCACGGTTGGAGGAGTCCACCCTCGTTCAACCAAAATCCAGACACGTTCGTCAATGGCTTTTAAAGCCGACCTCATACGGGCTTTCCAATAGGCATAATTCGACCCGTCAAAAATAGGCATTTTATAATATGACTTCTCCATTTGAACACGCTCTTTTCAAAAATAAATTTATTTAAAAAATTGATATCTTTAGAAAAATTTTGCGGAAGTAAGGAATACGCAATAGAATGGCGTAACCTGCTCTGATACCAATTTGAAAGAGTTGGCGCTTGCATTCAATTAAGAAATAATATAATAACTACCATTTTTAACCCAAATTAACCCTAAGCATGAAACTAGGTGTGATTGAAATAATATGAAATCATGCACAAGATATTCAACACACAAAGTTTAAGGAAAAATCCCCTACAGGGGCAAAACCATTTGTATATCACTATAATTTGTAAAAGACGGTTTACAATCGGATTACAATGAAATACAGGTTGACTAAGAATTACCCTCGGGTATCGGATTCTGTAGTCGCGGCTGGAATATCCCTTTCCAGTAGGGTTGGCGGCTGGAACTATCCCTGTCCAGTAGGGCTGCAATGAAGAGGAAGAAGCGGTCCACTTCACAAGGGTTGAACAACAGCAATGGTGTTCTTGGGTTACCAAACTTTGATTCACATAGATATGGAAGATGTGTGAATCTAAAAACCTAGAATCATAAGACTCAATAGGTGAAGACTTTTAGGGTTGATATGCTCTGATAATCGTGTAAAGTATTGATAAAACCAACTGCTGATAGTGGTTTAAATAAGGGATCGAAAACCCTAAAAAATCTGCTGCACGATCTGGCAGTGATTATCCTCGTCGGATCGGTCCGGTCGATTAGGCGGATCGGTCCGGTTAAGTTGGATCGATTCTTTTTCTGAACCCGGATCGGTCTGGTTGGCATCGAATCGGTCCGGGACTTTTGCCTTTATCGGTTCGCTATGGATCCGGGGTATACTGGCTTCACCTCAGCAAGCGGATCGGTCCGGTACCTTTAGGTGGATCGGTCCGGATGAACCGGATCGGTTCTGTTATCTGGACCGGATCGGTCCGGTCTGTTCCCTTGATTTCTTTTCTCCTTTTGATATTTGGATCCGTTGATGAGCATATGGACATGAATTTCTTCAACGGTGTTACGGCTAATGACATATACAAGTATGTTGGACAAAATGTCCTTACAAAGATTTCAAGGCTGCTGCTACCTCCGCCATTTTGGACTGGGGAGGAGCCTGACTGGAGCTAGCCCATCCACCTCCGGGCGGCGGAAGAGGCGGTGGTAATTCTGGTGCCATGTGTTAACAATAAAGAGCTTGTGCAGCAAGTGAGCTTAATACCTTTAAGGACCTCTTTCAATGGTGAAACAGCTCCACGCAAGGGGTGGTCCCTGGTTCACCACCAAAGTCTACGATGAGGTTAAGCATAAAAAGAGGAAGAGATAGCTTCTCGTTCCCACAGACGGCGCCAAAATGATGATGCTAAGAATCAGCACCACCAGGTAAGGTGTTTCCAAGCTCAATATATGAATAACAATGGCAGCATAGCTATATAAAGAGATAAGAGAAGGAGGTGAGGATATGAGGAATCAACACCGGAATTTAAGTGGTTCAGCCAATCTGGCCTACGTCCACTGTGAGTGTGTGAGTAATATCACTGAATGAAGGCACTAATGGCCATGGATACAATTCTCTTAAGCTTTCTCTCTCTACTGTATATTTAGATAGAGTTTCAGCTAGGGTTTAATAACTGGGATCCCTTTGCAAGGTAGGGGATGACCCCTATATATAGTACCAAGGGGGTGTAGTGTACCCCCCATGCATGCAATGAGCATGAGTGTGATATCCTCACCAATGTGGGAGTGCCATCTGTCACTGTCACATGTAAGGAATGATGATGAAATATTCTCCCCATGTGTGGAGAATAATCTTGTTACAACTGATTTGTGCCCAGGTGTCCTTATCCAAATGTCAACAGATGCTCGGCAGTCATATTGGTGAATGACCTCGGCGTGGGAGAGGCCGAGCTATAAAGGCTTGATGTCCGTTCAATCCGAGATGTGTCATAAGGAGTCTCGGCCTGATCTCAGCCGAGACATATGATGGGTCGGCCCGAGCCGAGGTTGGACATATAGCATGCTGATGATTACTAATGCTTCTCGTCACCTCGGCCCAAGCCGAGGTAGGACTGGTTCCATGTTGAAGGTGATCAGGGCTTCTTGTCACCTCAGCCTACTATTGGCCGAGGTTGCTATACCCAGGTACACGAGGATGCTGTTGATGCCTGCGATGCGCGTAGTGTCCATTGAAGTGTATATGGTAGTGTGGGCCTGGGACGAGGTTGGTATGGCCGAGGGATGATATCGTGGGTCCCTGGCCTACATAGGGTCGATCAATGTCTCGGCCATCATCTCGGCCGAGGTAGGTGTCCCTGGGCCGAGGTTACACTTGGGCATATCAGTGTTATCCCAAAAACTATCAAAAGTTAGGTAGTGGATGACTTATTGGCCAACTTTCCAAGTCAAAACTTTGAGCCTCCCAACGAAGAATTTCCAGGTGAAAATTTTCAAGCATGTCCAGATGAAGAGATGGGGGAATGGAAGATGGAAATAGGCGAGTTGTCATCACCCTCTCTAATGGTAATGAAAAAGTCACTATTTCCTTTAAGATGGATTTCAAATGCTCCAACAATGAGGTGAACTATGAAGATCTCATACTTAGCCTATTGGAAGCACTGAGAATAGGCATTAGAGTGTTGTGAATAAGAGGAAACTCTAACTTGGTGGCCAAACAAGTTAATGGAGAGTTCTCAGTCAAGCATGCCAACTTAGCTCAATATAGATCTATTATTCAGAGGTTACTTGACCAATTTTAGGAAGTGAAGATAGAAAAGCATGCACAAATAATGAATAGGAATCCGGATGTTGTTGATGTCTAAAAATAGACTAACTCCAAATTTATAATCACATATAAAAATAATGGAAATAACTCAAACCACAAACATGAGAGACAAAGATTTTAGAGTGGTTCAACTATAAAATAGACGACATCCACTCTTGTTCTTATTGAATAGGGTGTATGATAGTTCTATATGGTGTGTATATGAGGGATTTGAGTTGTCCCTTAAGCTAAGGGATTAGTTTGTATTTATTAGGGTGCCAAACCCTAGAGATAGAGCACCTTTATATTGCCAGACGTTTATATCTCTGTGCAATAACTAAAACTCTTGGAATTCAGTGCTAGCTGGCATTCCCATATGAGTAACTATTGTTATTCCTATTGGTTGGCCTTTTGAAGTTGGTTGACATTCCAGTCTATTAGGGGTCTATGAAGATGATCAGGCAGGTAAGTTGGACACACTGGATGACAGGTGTATGTTCATTATTGGTCTACGTAGGAGTATAATTTTTACAAACAAAAAAAGTCCCCAATGCTCCATGATTGATGCTTGTAAGAAGGTATGGAATATTTAGCCTATGAAGTTGATCGACATACTGTTTAAGTGTTTAGTCGACAGTCGACCTCCTCTACTTGTAAAATTTCCATTGGCATTGCTTGAGGATGGCATTTTTGTGAATAATCCAAAATTTAGCATACCACCAAAGGGCATATTAGTATTTTCAGGCCTTTGGAGTTGTGAAGCCATCAGAATGTCAATCGTTGGTACAGTTAATCATTATTTTCACCTTTTTCGAGGTAAGCAATAAAAACGAAGCTTTTTTTTATTTTTGTACCACCAATCTTTCAAACATCTAATTTTCTTGCGACTTCAAGCTTTCCTTCTGCCCCATTTCCACTGTTCTTTCTTCCGCAATAGTTTTCTCTGTAGGCCTTCCCTGTTTTTTATTTCTATCTCTGTTTTAAACATGGTTTACATTGTTCATAGGGATTCTTTAGAAGAATTTAGGAGGAAAAGAAGAATCCATGATTGGGTAGATTTAGAGATGGTTATTCCTCCAGTTGACATTTTTTCATTGGTCGAAGGTCACTGGATCCCATCTCTGTTTATAGTTGAGTGTGGTATTATTCCCCCCCCCCCCCCCCCCCAAATCGCTTTTTCGTTGAGTTTTGTCAACACTTTGATGTTTTTCCTTCTTAGGTAGCCCCCAATACATGGAGAATAGTGAATGTAATTCATAGGCTTAACCAAATCCATGGGATCCCTATGGTATTCTTGACTTAATATTTTGCAATAAAAGGGGCACTACCAATGACAACACTTACTATTTAAAGAACAAAATTGCCAATAGGTCTTTTGTAATAAATCTACCAGTATCTAATAAAGACTACTTTGACTATGGTGTAGTGGTCAAGAACTGGCAACATTCTCCTCTTCAAAATGGGGATGAGTATGATGGGACCAGGTGTCTGATTAGGAATAAATTCTTTCGAATTTATGCCCTTAATTTAGTAGATTTTAGCACCTCGAATAATGTAAAACGTATTGATTTATCTCATATATATGCTACTGACCATTCCCACATAGTGCCTCGAGTTTTTTGTGTTTTCATGCTCTTTACAGGTATTTAATGCTAAATGAAGAAAAGAGAAATCCAAAATCGAGAAATCAACAAAGGAAAGAAATTCAGAGGGAAAAATGGTCAATTTAAATCGAGAGTTCGGACGAGGAACCAACATGAAAAATGAAGATATCAAGTCCACAAGTGTGTAGGAAGAAACGGAATCCCAATCTGAGCAT
Source organism: Sambucus nigra (assembly GCA_949130495.1). Classification (NCBI taxonomy): domain Eukaryota; kingdom Viridiplantae; phylum Streptophyta; class Magnoliopsida; order Dipsacales; family Adoxaceae; genus Sambucus; species Sambucus nigra. Next base: position 469,787,274 of record OX422215.1, on the reverse strand, counting down.
CGAGTCAGAAGATATGAAGCCTCAAAGATGAGAAAATCAAGAAAAGAAGACTGGAGCAAATTCAACACCGGACCAGACCAGGGTTAGTAAAAAACAAACCGGTCCGGGGAGGCAAAAACATACTGTCTCAATTTAGGAACTGGACTGATCCGAATATTGTTAAAAATGAACCAATCCGGGGAAGCAAGAACACACTGGGCCATTTTGGGCATCGGACCGATCTGTTTAGAGAAAATAACGAACCGATCCGATTACTACATGCCGACTAGATGAAATTTTTAATTCCTTATTCGGAGTTTTACTTGGTTCAAACTCCTGTAAAAATTCAAAGTTTATTTATTTTAGTTTATTGTCAAACTTTAAGAGGTTCGAATTTTCATTAGTTTTTAGAGGGATCTTGTAGAGAAGAACCCTAAGTGTTGCAATCAATTCAAAATTCAGAGTTTATTTTCCAGATTTCTTCATTACAAGTAATATTTAATTTCTGCTTTCAATTTCTTTAGTAGTTAGTTAGAGTAATTCGTGATTTATAGTCTTCGATTCTTAATTAAAAAATTATTTTCAAATTTTCCAAACTAGTCATGATTTCCTGCACTTTGGAAATTGTGCTTTTGTTTAATTTAATCATGTTTGGCTAAGTTTTTAAGGGTTGGGGTGCATGAACCCAACCTGATGTAATTTACGCATGTAGAAAATAGGGTTTGAATTGAATTTTAAGATAATCGTGTTGTGTAGTATGCACAATCATCGTATGTCTTTTAACCTCATTTGCCCTAGGTAATCATGGTGTTTAAGAGTGCGATTTGTGTGTAGCTATTTAGCACCGCTTTGTTTTTACCTTTGATTATGTATGGTGCGGACTCATATCCTCATACATGTAATGCTTTGGATTAATAAAGTTCGGGTTCAATTAAATTTCTAATTCAAAATCTATCATTCTATACAGTAAATACCTAAGGTTTGGGGGATTGTAACCTGACCTTACTTTCCTTATTCATAGTTAATTCATTCAGTACGTTTATGTCTTTGCACTTAGTTTAGTTTGTAGTTAATTCGCATTCATTTATAGACAATAGCTTGTCTATTCTCCTTAATCACCTTTTCTATTTCTTTTCTAGAGTCAATTTTCGGCCTAGTCACTTATCTCACATCCTTACGATTCATCGTCCTAGTTCCCTATGGAGACGATCCCTACTTACTGGGTTATTACTAACGCGACAGGCTTGCACTTGAGCCTATATCAGCATGCACACTAGATACACATTTGTGGTCGCGTCAAGTTTTTGGCGCCATTGCCGGGGAATTAGGTAGAGTTTAGGTTAGTTGATTCAATCCCAAATTTGATTCCAAAAGTAAAAATAAAAAAGGCAAAGAAATTAAAAATCCAAAAAGAAATCATCTCTCAAAATCCCTTTCATGCAAAATCAAGAATAAACTCCTATGAACACCCCAATAAGAATTCACGAAAATCCCATCGTCGAGTATAACTTCGAAAACCCCCATACCCCTCGCGTTCCATAATTCTGGGCTCCCCCTCCAAACTCCATCACTAGTCACATGATGAGTCACACATCCAGAACACTGAGTGAGGATTCTAAGTCCATTGGAGAGAGAGCCATATTGGATATCGCTAGTTTCGATATGTGTGAGGGAAACCTACTGTATCGTCCCATGAAGGAACTCCTATTTTTTGAGCGAACTGTCACCCCTGGTTGCATTTTACTCCCGTATAATGCCGATCAGTTCCACTTCCGCAATGGGATGATACAAATTCTTCCAAATTTTAACGGCATGGATTCGGAGAAACCATATCTCCATATCTGAGAGTTCGAAGAGGCGTGCAAAACCTTTAGTGACCAAGCCTACATGCAAGATGTCATTCGCCTAAAGCTTTTTCCTTTTTCCTTAAAGGATAAGGCTAAGACCTGGCTTTCATCTTTACCCTCGAACTCGATCATATCATGGAAGGATATGCAGTCCAAATTTCTTTCAAAGTTTTTTCCACCACATAAAACCAACTATGTCAAGGCTCAAATTCAATCCTTTCTACAATGAGATAATGAGACATTTGACAAATGTTGGTAACAATTCCAAGATTTGGTTAACGCTTTCCCCTATCATGGATTTGAGAGACATCACCTTATCTCTTTCTTCCATCATAGGCTTACAATAGCTTCTAAACAACTTGTTCAAATAATGTGTGAAATATCATTTTAGTAATTAGATTCGAGTGATGCTGAGGCTCATCTTAAGTATGTCACTGAGACTACTCAAGCATAGGACACCTCTAATTCGAATGCCCAAAACTGACCTCGAAAATTATCCAATATTCCTATTGCGTTCGATCTATACCAATTTTATCAAGATACCTGGGTAAACCGTCGACTTGATCAATTTGAGAAAAGCATGAGAGACTCACTCGAGGTATGATTGAAAGAAGCTATTAGATCCTCCCATGATCTGAAAGAAAAGGTGTGTGCTATTTGTGAAGCGGGACATTCAACTAAGTTATGTCCTACGATACCCGCCTATAGCCATGCATACCGAGCAAGTGGAAGCAATAGGAGGGTTTAAGGGAAATTTTAACGCCCCTCGTGGGAATGCATACAACCCTTTGTGGAGGAACCATCCTTGTTAAACTATGGGAAATAACAAGTCGCGATGAATCTCTCTTCACATGTTTCCCTACCTCCACTCCCTCCGCAATTCCAGGAAGCACCACTGATGCAGCCCCACATGCAAGCACCATCTCCAGGCCCATACATTACCCCACCACGGAGGTCTCTTGAGGATGATTTAAATCAGTTTATGCGTCTGAAAATGCAACCAACGCAATACACGATTGTATGTTTACATAAATACAAACAAGCATATCTATGTTGAAAACTTCATTAAATGTCCAATATAAGGGAATATTTTTGGCTCAAGGGAAAAGATCCCCTCAAGGTCAAGGTAATGTCAGCTCTATATCTTCCGATCAATAAGAGCAATGCTAAGCTTTCACCACTCTACGTAGTGGGAGGGTCATTGATTTATCACCTCCCCCACACGAGAAGCTAAAAGACAAGGAGGTTTCGCCCCACACAAAAGAGGCCGAAGATTCCCCCTTGAAGTAGAGTGACAAGGAATACATTATAGATCCCTAAGTTATTGTGAAACCACCCTCTACTGCCCTATTCCCTCAATGGTTGGTTCCACCTCAAAAGGGATCTTCCTGTGCTGAGGTGCTAGATGTTCTTAAGAAAGTGAAGCTGAATTTGCCATTCCTTGATGCTATCCAGCAAATTCCCACCTATGCCAAGGTCATTAAAGATCCTTTGACTGTGAAAAGATGGCTAAAGGTGAAGAAGAATGTCTTTATAGCACAGAATGTGAGCTCCGTTCTACTTAACGACCTTCACCCAAATTTTAAGATCCGAGTGCACCCACGATCTCTTGTGTCATTGGAGAACGTCGAATTGAGAGAGACTTAATAGACTTAGGTGCTAGTGTTAATATACTTCCCTACTCCATTTATAGGCAACTTGAGTTGGGTGACCTTAATCCCACACAAATCACTCTCCAATTAGCAGATCCACAGTGAAGGTGCCTCGAGGGATTATTGAGGATGTGATAGTCCAAGTGGACACTTTATACTTCCTGGTAGACTTTGTCATTTGGGATACATAGCCCTCGATCCATTCTAGTAATCATGTTCCCATCATTTTAGGTTGACCATTCTTAGCTACGGCTAATGCCTTAATCAATACATGAAATAGGCAAATGTAACTCACTTTTGGGAACATGCCCTAGAGACAAACATCTTCAATTTTTCTAACCAAATGAGTGACGAAGATGAAATCCATATGGTCAAACTCATAGGGGAGGTAGTATAAGAGCACATTAAGAGAACCATGGGTGGGAACGCGTTAGACGCATGCCTAGTGAGAGGTGAGGAAAATGAGATCCCATACACTGAGTATGAGCGAGAGGTGGAGGATTTCAAAGCCATATTAGACGAGGGAGCGTCATTAAAGGAGTTGAGAGATGTCCATTGGATTTCTAGATTTGAGGAATTACCCTCGAAGGAGTCATGCTTGACACCTTTCGAAGAGAAATTTCCTACCCTCGAATTGAAGAAACTACCCTCAAATGTGAAATATGCTTTTCTATTAGAGGATGAGACATTTCCTATTGTTGTCTCCTCTAGTCTAGATAAAGAGTAAGAGGGTAAGTTACAGGAAATTTTGAGGAAGCACAGATGTGCTTTTGGTTGGTCAATAGCGGATTTGAAGGGTATAAGTCCCCTAATTTGTACCCATAAAATCCACCTCGAGGAGGACGTGAAACCGTCGAGGGAAATTCAAAGGCGATTGAACCCAACCATGAAAGACGTGGTTAGAGAGGAAATTATGAAGATATTAGATGTCGGGATTACCTACCCTATCTCCGATATAAAATGGGTGAGCCCAATTCAAGTCGTCCCGAAGAACTTGGGAATGACAGTGGTCGAAATTCTAAGGGTGAATTAATTCCTCATCGCACCACCATCGGGTTACGTGTTTGCATTGATTACCGGAAACTCAATGCCGGGATGAGGAAAGATCATTTTCCTTTGCCTTTCATTGACCAAATGCTTGAACGTGTAGTTAGACACCCATACTATTGCTTTCTTGATGGTTATTCTAGTTATAACCAAATTGAGGCAGATATACTTAATCAAGAGAAGACGAATTTTACATGTCCATTTGGTATGTTTGCCTACAAACGTATGCCTTTTGGATTGTGTAATGAGCCCACGACATTTCAAAGGTGCATGTTAAGTCTCTTTAGAGACATGGTAGAAAGAGGACTTGAGGTTTTCATGGACGATTTCAGCATTTTTGGCCCCTCTTTTGACCAATGTTTAGCTAATCCTGAAAAGGTTTTATCCCGATGTGTGGAGAAAAACTTAGTCCTCAATTGGGAAAAATGCCACTTCATGGTTACCTAGGGCATTGTTCTAGACCACATAGTTTCATCTAAGGGAATAAAATTTGAACGAGCTAAAATAGATATCACAGTTGAGCTTCCCCTGCCTAAATCACTGAAGGATGTACTCTCCTTCTTGGGCCATGCAGTTTTTTATCGACGGTTTATCAACGATTTTAGTGCCATCGCTAGACCCTTGAGTAGCCTTATTATGAAGGATTCCCCCTTTGAGTGGAATGACGCATGCTAAGAAGCTTTTGATAAACTCAAAAGCATGTTTATTTTCGTTCCCATCATGCAAGCTCCGAATTGGTCTCTTCTATTCGAGCTTATGTGTGATGCTAGTGATTATGAGACTGGGGCTATTTTGGGATAAAGAAAAGACAAGAAAACTCATGTCATCTATAAACCTAGCAGGACATTACCTGGACCAAAACTTAACTAATCCACCACCGAGAAATAGTTGCTAACAGTTTTTTTTGCTTTGGACAGATTCTGCTCATATCTAGTTGGGTTGTCTATCATATGTTTTACCAACCACACAGACCTAAAATATCTCCTCACTAAGAAGGATGCCAAGTCGTGCCTCATAAGGTGGATCTTACTCCTATAAGAGCTTAACCTCTCTATAAAAGATAATAAATCAGTAGAAAACATCGTTGCTAACCATTTATCACAGCTCTCGTCCGACGTGCCTAGTGATCCGATTCCCATAGACGAGTATTTCCCAAATGAGAATCTTTTCACCACTTCTTTTTTACCTTGGTTTATGAACATCGTAAATTATCTTATCACGGGAGCCGTCCCTCCCGGATGGACCTATTATTATTCAAATATTGTGCGGACCAGCTCATCCAAAGATGCATACCAAATGAAGAAATCCAAGATGTGATATGGTTTTATCATACGAAAGCATGTGGAGGTCACTTCTCTAAGAATAAGACGGCCCACTAAAATTCTGCAAAGCAGCCTCTATTGGCCCAAAATATTCTGGGATGTGAATGCCTATTACAAATCTTGCAATAGATTCCAAACAATGGGAGCTATTACGCGCCGTGACATGATGCCTCTAATCCCTATACTAGTTATTGAGCTATTCGATTGCTGGCGTATTGACTTCATGGGGCCATTCCCTCCCTCTTTTGACTTCCTATACATCCTCATCACCGTGGACTACGTCTTCAAATGGGTGGAGGAAATAGCTACCCAGACGAATGACAATAAGGTGGTGATTAAGTTCCTGCAGGAACACATACTTTCTCACTTCGGTGCTCCGACGGCGATTATAAGTGATAACGGCACACACTTTGCAATAAGTTGTTTGAAAAGTTAATGAGAAAGTACGGGGTCGTCCACAAGGTTGGAACGATCTATGACCCTCAAAAAGTGGTCAGGCTGAGTTAGCAAATCATGAGATCAAAACCATCCTCAAAAAGACCATCGATCTTACCCGAAAAGATTGGTCTCTTAGATTAAACGATGCATTATGGCCCTACCTCACCGCCTACAAGAACCCCCTCGGGATGTCCCCATTTTTCTTTGTTTATGGAAAGCCTTGCCATCTCCTTGTGACGCTAGAGCACAAAGAATAATGGGCCATCAAGAGGTTGAATTGCAATCTTGACAAAGTCGGTGAAGATCGTAATCTTTAATGGAACGAGTTGTAAGAGTTGCGCAATGATGCATATGAGAATGCCAAAATTTCTAAGGAACAGATAAAACTCGCACATGCCAAGATAATCCGACGAAAAGAGTTTCACCCGAGATAAAAAGTGATTATCTACAATTCTAGACTACACTTGTTTCCCGACAAGTTACGTTCAAGGTGGACGGGACCATTTGTTGTTCGAGAAATGTTCCCTCATGGTGATGTGGAGTTAGAAGATTCAAAAGGGGGAACGAATTTCAAAGTGAATCGACAATGCCTTGAGCCGTACTACGAGGCGTGTATCAAAGAAGCCGACACCATTTGGTTTTTGAACCCCATTTATGGGGATTGATTTCATTGTAAGAGAAGTTCGTTGCACCCCCGACACGTATGGGGTGAATCTTGTATACTTTAGATGTGCATCGGTTAGGGTTAGTTAGAGTCGGTTAGTTAGTTCGAGTTCGTCGGTCTAGGAAACACAGGGTAGGTTAGAGCGAACACGGGTGGAGAGCAAGCCTAGGGTTTCGGAGCAAGAATTGAGTGAAATGGGTTGATTACATATCGATATAGTGGTGAGAGTATCCAATGATATAGAGAGGAGTAAATGATGTAACAGGAGACTTTGCTGAAAAAATAAAATCGGACCGGTCTACCCCTCGGCAACCGGACCAGGACGATCCTGGGCACTCGGATCGGTTCGATGACTATTCAACTTCAAGTCCCTAGGTTCAGCCCCTAAACCCCCAATACACATTCTTCCCTCCTTCCACGAATTTCACTTCCCTCCATCTCCCTTTCCCTCCTAAATTCGTCACCTCTTCCCTCCCACACCAACCCTTCCCCCACCCATTCCCACCTATAAATACACCCTCTAACACCCCTATTTACACCACCACCTCTCCAAACTCTCCTACTCTCTCTCTCCAAGATTTATCCTATTCCCATTCCTCCCATCACGATGGCCAACCAACCACCATCGCAAAAATACAACTCTACCCAAGTTGTTGATTTCGGCAATTTGCATTTCCCGTACCGCTCCCTTGAAGAATGAGAGTGGTGCCACACATTTTTCAGCCCATCTAGGATGCTACACAAGGAGTGCCAAGTGCGCTGGAACAAGCTACCTTATTCTATCACCAACCTTTTCAATGCCTGGGGTTTGTGTCGGTTTCTCAACGAGCCACATGACGAGCTGTGGGTAGTGAAAGTCCAAGCTTTCTATGGCTCTCTAGTCCGAACCGATGACTTTACCTCCAAATTCTATATCAATTGCACTCGTGTGCCATGATCCTTGGATCGCCTCATTCGCAAGTTGGAAAAAAAAGATGTACCCAGCCCAAACGATTTCATTTACCCCAACCCATTGCCCCTCGCCCCTCTCTCAAAGGCCATTTGCATGTCCCGAACGGTACCCAGCGAGGTGTGGGCCGCCGAAACATTTTCGGTGGGCCGACTGGATGAAAAGGGCAGAATTACCTTCCAAATCGTGTGCGCCAACATACTCCAAACATCCAATGATTTCTCCATGCGCCCATGATAAGCAACCCTCGTGCATCACCTCTTTGATCCCGCCACCATGATCCATTTGGCCCGCATCATTTACAAAGACATCTTCTTTGCGGCATTGGAGAAAGAGGGCACCACCCCCGCTCCTCTACGCCAGGATAATCACATCCATCCTCTTCGAGGGCGTAATTAAACGTCTAATCGGGTTCCCTCGCCTTCCAAACCCTCTTGGGTAGGGCACTCGTACCAAGATCGAACTTCAACGAGAGATTATATGCGCCCGGAAGGCCTAAGGGGCAGAGGAGAAAAGTTTGGATAATGATGATACCAAGTTGGAGGATTCGGAAGATGATGATGATGATGATGAGGGAGAAGTCAATGGGGATAATGAAGTTATCATGACCGAGGGAAATGAGCCAAAATATAACGATGACGATCACGACTTTGAGCCTCTGGGTGGCAACTTTGATATGAGACTCACCGTGCTAGAAACTCGATTTGACGGGTTCCTCACCAATTATCAGCGCGATACAAGTATGATGCACCGCCTCATGGTGGACATGTATCGAAAGACCATGAGTGTGCCTCCCCCGCCATATTTTTATGACCCTTATCATCTAAATGCCCCCGGACCTACTCACCTTCCACGACAATAGGTTATTGATCTAGGTTGCTTATGTATTGTTTTTATTTTCTTCTTTCCACAGATTTTGTATGAGTTATTTATAATGGAAAGTGGATTGCCTAGTGTGGGTACCCAAAATTAAGACCATGGGCCTGGATGAGTAGCCCAATTCTGGTGGCCCAAAGTCCAGGTCCCCCACCTCTTATTCTGAATATGATCCGGTCTCTTCCCACGTTCCCATGAAGAGAGGTTATAGGGAGAGATGGAAGACGTGGGGGAATCCATCACCCCCACTTACCTAAATGTACATGTATATATATAAAACCCTAGGTCGGGTCAAAGGGACAAGTTGTATTCTCTGTAACCACTCTCCAAAGTATATAGAAATAACATCGACTGCACCACCGTGGACGTAGGCCCATATTGGCTGAACCACGTACATCCTTTGTTGTGTTATTGTCATTTTACATTCCTCGTTCTTACTTGGTGATCGCTTTTTTTATCTATTTGTGTTACATAATAATTGTCACCACAATTGGCGCCGTCTGTGGGAAATGTTCATCTTTCCCTGAGAAGATCCCACACCAAGGAAGGAATTTAAGATGTTTGGTCACAGCAGCAATGCCCCCCAGGCAGGGGATATTCAAGAACCACCTGCTCCTCGCAGAATTAGGTCTGAAGTTTGAAGTTCAGATCAAAGGGCTCGTTTAGAAAAGCCATCCTCAAAAGAAAGCCAAGGACCAGCGAGGTCCACACAGATATCCAGACTGATTGATGCATACGAGGCAAGGCTCCACGAGCAAAGGGAGTCTTCTCGTAAACACGAGGCTGACAACGCTCGCCTGAAAAGAAGACTAGAAAGACTGGAGAGAGAGCTCCATCATGATAACAGGAGACGTCCATACCGCACTCCTAGGCCTCAAGCGAGCAAGTCTCACACCCGAGGAAGGAGCCCCAGACGAGGATCTCAAAAGATAGAGGAAGGCGAATCAGACGACGACCTCCACGAGCAGCTACGAAGAGCTCGGCTTTAACAGAGCCCTACTCGCAGCAACGAGAACATACGAAACCTGGTCCGTAGGGAAATGGACCAACATCCTGCCCACCACGGTACTAGATCGACCAGAGAACTCTCTAGGAGAGCTCTAAAAACCCAGATGAAGTCACCCTTCATGAGGGAAATTGAAGAAGAAGAAGCCCCCAAGAAATTTTCCATTCCAAGGTTCAAGATTTATGACGGTATGACTGATCCCATCGATCACGTCAGGCAATACCGGCAGTCCATGACCCTCTGGAATCACCGGGATGCACTGATGTGCCATATTTTCCCCTCAATCCTGTATGATGTGGTGTAGAAATGGTTCAAAAGACTCCCCCACCGGTCCATCAGAAGTTTCAAATCCCTGGCCGAGCTCTTTACGGCCCGATTCATCACTAGCAGCTCCTATCCCAAAAGGATGGATGCTTTACTAACAATGAAGAAAACGCCTCAAGAGACACTCCGAGACTACGCGAAGAGGTACTGGGAGTTATTCAACGAGGTCGAAGATTGCTCGGAGCAAGTGGTAGTGGCCTCTTTCAAAATTGGGCTACCCAGCTCTTCCATTCTTTACCAGCCCCTGACAAAGAAGGAGGCTATGACTATTGACGACCTAATGGTTTGCATCGAAAAGTATGCTCAAGTGGAGGATGCCACCAGTCTCAGTACAGGAGAAAATAATCGAGCTAAACTCACTACCAAGGGAAGTGACAAAGCTGAGAACCAGAAGAAAGGAGGAAAGAACAGGGGGGGAAATGGCTCCAAGAACGGAGGGAACAATGATGCGTCGAAAGCATTCCAGGCGGTCAACACCGTCTTCAAAGAACTAATTTACAAAATTATCGCGAAGATCAAAGATGAGCCCTTCATCAAGTGGCTCAGGAAGATGGGAGGAGATCCCTCGAAGAGGAACGATGCGCTAAGATGCGCTTTTCACAAAGAGGGAGGACATAAGACTAAGCACTTCAAAGCTCTTAAGTCTCACCTCGAGGAGTTGGCCCAGTCTGGGCATTTGAACGATTTTGTGGAGAAAAGGGCCAAGAAAAGTGGCTGCCAATAGAGAGGCGAGACCTGACAACGTGCTGGAAGATGACGCTGGACATGAGTTTGCGGTAATTCATGGGGCATCTGATGCCAGGCAGATACAAGGAAATTCAGCTCGAATGGAGATGAAAAAACTTACAGCGGTAATGCAGGCTTTTCAGATCTATCCAGCGAAGTCATAATCAGGTAAGCGTCGACGAGCAGATGACGTAAACTATAACAAGCATAGTGTCTTCACAGATGAAGATCTGGTGGGAGTAAGGACCCCACATCATGATGCTATGATCATTACACTTAGGATAGCCAATTTTGACGTCGACAAGTTGCTCATCGATCAAGGAAGCTTGTCCGAAGTAATGTTTCTCGACCTATTCAGAAAGTTAAAATTAAGCGTTACCGACCTAAAGGAAGCTACTATCCCTTTAGTTGGCTTCGCCAAAAAAATAACTATGCCCCTGGGAAAGATTATACTATCGGTGCGCGCTGGAAATGTCTCCAAGATGATCCAATTTTTGGTAGTCGACATCGACTCGCCATACCAGGCCATCCTCGGTAGGGTATGGCTTCATGCGATGAAGGCAGTCTCCTCGATCTACCATCAGAAACTCAAGTATGTAACCGAGCGAGGAGTAATGGAGATCCATGGCGACCAAGCAATGGCAAGAAGGTGTTTTATAGTAGCCATCCGACCAAAGCCAGAGAAGAAGGCCGATCAGCCCATCAAAAAAGTTGAAGAAGGTCTGACACCTTCTAAATAGCAATTAAAGTACGAAAGACCTGGAGTAAAGGAGACCAGGCTCCTCCCCTCCGAGCGTGTCATCGAGGACCTGGTAGAAGTCACGGCTGGAGATGGCGACAGTAGTAGAGTCTTCTTGATTGGAACATCCCTCACCGACCAGGAGCAGAAGGAGTTGATAACTTTACTATGACAGAACAAAGATGTTTTCACATGGGAACCATACGAGATACCTGGAATCCACCCTAGTATGGTCTGCCATCAGCTGCACGTCGATCCTGCCTTCAAACCAATCACATAGAAGGCACGACAAACTGCACCTGAGAGGGCCAAAGCGGTAGAGATAGAGGTCAAAAAACTGTTGGATGTAGGGTCCATATGGGAAGTACAATTCCCCAAGTGGCTATCCAACCCGGTAGTAGTTCCAAAAAGCAATGGAAAGTGGAGAGTTTGCATCGACTTCACTGACCTCAACAAAGCATGCCCTAAAGATAGTTTCCCCCTCCCAAAAATAGACCAACTAGTAGACTCCACCACAACTCATGAGCGAATGAGTTTCCTGGACGCATACTCAGGGTATCACCAGATCCCCTTATATGCCCCAGACCAGGACAAAACGGCATTCATCACGATAGTTGGGTTATACTGCTACAAGGTCATGCCCTTCGGACTCAAAAATGTAGGGGCAACCTATCAACGGTTGGTTACCAAAATGTTCAAGGATCATATGGGAGACACCATGGAGGTCTACATCGATGACATGCTCGTCAAAAGTAAGAAGAAGGAAAATTACCTCTCCGACCTGTCAAACACCTTCAAAATCCTCAGGAAGTACCGAATGAAGCTTAACGTGAGCAAGTGTTCCTTCGGTGTCCAGTCAGGAAAATTTCTTGGATACTTGGTGAGTAAGAGAGGCATAGAGGCTAACCCAGACCAGATCGATGCAATCAACAGGGTGAAACCCCCTCACACAATCCGGGATGTACAGAATCTCACTGGTATGCTCGTTGCACTAAATCGCTTCATCTCTAAATCCTTCGAGAAGTGCAAGACTTTTTTCCAGCTTCTAAAAGGAAGTAAAAGGATAGAATGGAGCCCAGATTGCTCGCGAGCATTGGTTGAGCTCAAGTCTTACTTAATATCTGCACCACTGCTCGTCATACCACAGCAAACAGATTCTTTGTACCTGTACCTCTCCATTTCCAACCACACTGTCAGCTCTACGTTAATATGCGAAGTTGCAGGAATCCAGAACCCCGTTTATTACGCGAGCAAGACCTTACTGGACGCCGAGCAAAGGTACCTACCATTGGAGAAGCTCGCCTTTGCAGTTGTAGTAGCCTGGAGGAAGCTGAAGCACTATTTCGAGGCCCACACTATCATTGTCCTCACATCACACCCCCTTAAGGCAGTCTTGAGGAAATCGGATTTGTCGGGCAGACTGTCCAAATGGTCAGTCGAGCTCTAACGATTTAACATCCAATTTCAACCAAGGACCGCAATCAAGGGGCAGATCCTTGCTGATTTCATAGCCAAATTCACGGGCGAGGAACCCTCCAACCAACCTCAACCACCAACTCGAAAGGAGAATCAAGCAGCAGTGGAAACCTGGAGACTGTTTGTTGATGGAGCCTCCAATTCCAAGGGGGCAGGAGTAGGCATTGTCCTCGTTACCCCAGAGAATACAAGCCTTGAACAAGGAATCAGGCTTGGATTTGTAGCCTCCAACAACGAAGCAGAATACGAAGCCTTGATAGCCGGTCTCCAAAAGGCGCACACTTTGGGGGCAAGACATTTACAGGTATTCGGCGATTCCCAGTTAGTCTCCAATCAGATAAGTGGAGACTATAATTCAAAAGATGACAGGATGGCATCTTACCTCACCTTAGTTAAAAAACTAATGGCTAGCTTCGAAGAGGTCCAAGTCCAGCAGTTTCCCAGGGGATAAAATAGCCATGCTGACGCCCTAGCAGCCCTAAGCTCGGCAGTCGACTCCGACCTAAGAAGAACCATCCCCATCGATTTTCTCACTCATCCGAGCATCAGCCGCGACGGCAAGCCACCAAACATGGAACAAGTACTTCAGGTGGGATCAGCCCCCAGCTGGATAGACCCCTTAAGGGACTATTTAAATGATGGCATGCTCCCGGATGATAAGAAAACTGCCCACCAGATAAGAGTCAAAGCTGCTCGCTTTCACTTATCCCTAGAAGGCAGCTTGTATAAGAGATCCTTCTCCGACCGCTACCTCCAATGCGTTCACCCAGGGGATGTCGAGCAAGTGCTCCACGATCTTCACGAAGGAGTCTGTGGAGGCCATATCGGAGGAAGGTCTCTAGATTTTCGAGCAATGAAGTAAGTCTATTGGTGGCCATATATGCAAAGGGACTCTGCGGTGTATTTCCGCAAATGCCTGAAACGCCAACTTCACGCTCCTATGGTCCACCAACCCGCCAGCGATCTAAAATCACTGACCAGCCCATGGCCATTTGCCCAATGGGGAATGGACATCATGGGACCACTACCCACCGCCACCGATAATCGTAAATATCTATTGGTTATAACTGACTACTTCACCAAATGGATAGAGGCGGAACCCCTAGTAAACATTCGAGACGCTGATATGATAAAATTCATATGGAGGAATATAATCACTCGTTTTGGCATCCTCAGGACCATCATCACCGACAATGGAACACAGTTCGAAAGCGTCTCCTTTCAGAATTTCTTTAAGGAACACGGTATTAGACACCACTTCAGTTCCGTGGCCTACCCTCAGAGCAATGGCCAGGCTGAGGCTTCCAACAAAACTGTGATCGATGGATTAAAGAAGCAATTGGAGCGAGCCAAAGGCGCATGGGTAAATGAACTACCCCATATCCTATGGGCATACATAACCACTCCTCGGTGAGCGACAGGAGAAACACCATTTTCGCTGACATATGGCATGGAAGCAGTCATCCCACTAGAAGAAGGTTTGCCAATAATAAGGTCCAACCTTGTTGACCATGGCCATAATGATACAGCATTGCTCGCTGAGCTCGACCTAGCCGACGAGCACCGGGAGCTAGCCCTAGTGAAACTAACGAGCTACCAGCAACAGCTCGTGAGGCATTACAACAAAAGGGTTAACCCATGGACATTCCGAGTTGGGGACTACGTTATTAGGAAAGTCCTGGGCAGCGCAGTGAAACCATCAGACGGCAAGCTAGGCCCAAACTAGGAAGGACTCTTTAAGATAACTAGAGACGATCTGCAGGGTGTCTATCCCTTGGAAACGATGGAAGGCAGAGAAATACCACGAGCATGGAACGCAGCCAATCTCAAGAGATTCTATTTTTAGATCTTTCTTTTATTCCTTTGTTATGAAACTAGAAGATCATTTCCCTTATCATTAATGAAAGTTATTTAATTGGTTACATTCTGATGACTAACAGCTGCATTTATCGCACATCTTTTCCAAATAACAGGCACATTGATCACTACACTACAATAGGGCAATATCCCTCCTCGGGTCATCGTTATGAAACACGAAGGACCTCTTAGCATTGCCCCTAGAAATATATGAAGCCCTACAGGGGATCCTTAGGCAATATGACCAAATTTTATACTGATCATGAAATCTACTTCAGTTAAGTAAAATCCTGATCGGATAAAGTATCCAACACCAGGTGTGTCCTCGACAATTACCCCACTTAGGCCTAAGGGAGTGTGACGACACAACCTAAAAGGTAAAGTGGTGCACAATGGTATCTCAATATTATACTGGACTGGGAGGACACTCGCATGACAAAACAAACTTAGAAGATTATAAAGCGACAAGAATATGAAGAATATGATGCACACGTTTAGTCGACAAAATTGCCCAAAACACAAACTTTTCATTATTTCATCATATTTACAATAATGGTGATACATGCTTAGTCGGCGAGCTCGCCCAAAGAATTTACATTATCAAAAATACAAAAAAATAACAACCGACAAAATCTCAATGGGGGGGAGGCCTCTGGGCGAGATAATCAGCCACTCGAGCTCTTCGTCCGTCATCGGGAGTAGGAGCTAACTCTTCCACAACCTCATTCGCATCCGACTCCAATAATTATCGGGGGATGGTATCAATATGGATCCATCGATCATCCCTTCGGAAGGGGTTAGGCATCAGGGTTGAGGGAGACATCTCATGGAGATACCAGAGCATCGAGTTCCTCGGAACTTATAGCTCCTTCAAGGCACTCAGCCACCCCCTGATAAAAGAAAGCTCCTCGAACTCAGATAACCTTGTTGGAGCATCTGACCAACCCTGATCGTAGCCGTCAGCCCATGCTTGCCGAGGACCTTTCTTGAACAAGTGCCGCAACCAAGTGACATCCCTTTGAAGCCTAGCAGCAATCACATATGCTCGCTGGACATCACCACGGAGCTCTTCCATTTCCCTATCTCGAAGTTCTTCCGCTTCCCTATTTCGGCTCCTGGAGCTCCTACCAGCTCGCGGAACGGGTGGGCGAGTGGAACCTCGCGGCACAGGAGGAGTAACACTCTGACCAGCTCTAGTTCGCAATGATGAGGAACCTTGTAATACTGCTGAAGAAGTACTTGGCACATGCTCCCTAAGTCATGAGACTTCTTTCCTCGGAACCTCATTCTCTTGCTGAAGCATCTCACTAACCTGGTTGATCTCGGATGCATCGAGAAGCTTTTATCTTAACGCATTCACTTCTTCTTTCACTGAAGCACCAACCTCTTCCATATCCTGGAGCCTGTCCTTCAACTTGACCATCGGTTCAGTTTGCTCCTTATACTTCTGATTCATTGATCTAAGGGATTTACAAAGCTTAACAAATGCCTGGAGAACTTCAGGACTCGCATTAGGACCAAGGGTCCTGCCCAATTGGGAAGTAGTAGGAATGTAATCATCCACATCAATTAACTACAGGCAATCAAAAGACAAAGGAAAGAAAGAGACAAATCAGTGCACCAAGAAATAAAAGCCTTTTTCATTAATGAAGGTTGAAATTACATCGAACTGTAAAAGGAAAGTTTACAGACAGAAAAAACCAAAAATACAAAGCAGTCCTAGCAGATAACTAGTTAAGCAACCTCAGAGGTCGATGGCCCCTTCCCCTTGTTGGCATCAGCAGGAGCACCGCGGTCGGCAGGGGTAATATCTGTCGCCACGACGAGGGAAGCATCAGCAGGGGATGCCTGAGGGACAGGGTCAGCACCTTCAACAGCTGGGCAAGGGACCTCATCCACGGTTGGCTTTGGACCCAGGTTATGCTCGTCAAACAAGGGAGAGTCGATGTCGATGCCAGCAGCCAAAAGGGCCTTGTTCCAGCCCTTCTTGAAGTTTAGACGACTAATATAGCCTATTTCAACTTCAGCATTCACGTACGCTACAACCCAACCGAAATTATATGAGACCTCCTTGGCAGTGACAGCCTCAGACTCCTTCTTCTTCAGCTCTTCAGACAACACCCTGTTGTCCTCAACAACCGCGAGTTTGCTCGAACAAACCAGGTCATAGGCCTATCATAGCTCTTTTAAATCCTTGACTGTCGCATCCTTCTCCTTGTTGGTAGTAGCAAGAGCCAGGTCGGATGAAATCCGAGCAGTGTCAATGGCTTTAAAGCTAGCCTCGATATCTTTACCCTTCAGCTTCAGGGCAGCGTTTTCCTTCTCTAGCTCGCTGTTTCTCTTCACCAGCTCATTGCGTGAACGATACAGCACAGCAAAATTAGTAACAAACTGCAAAAAAAGAAGATATTAGAAGAGGGAAACGAGGGAATTCATAAAAACATGGGAGATAAAGGAAAAACCTTACCAGAGCTAGCCTTTGACTAGCCTGAAGGGCCAATTGCTCGGACCCTACCTCCCTTTGGCGATCAGTTGGGAGGACAGCTCTCTCGAGCAAAGCGGGGGCCAACTGAGGGGAAATTGCAACAGAATCCCCCTCGGGCAGCGCAGACACTGGGACCAAGGCCTTCCCAGCCTTCATCCTCGCTTCAGCCCTCTTCTTCTCCTCCTCTATCTCATTCTCTTTCTTCTTCCTCTCCTCTACCCTCCTCTTCTCCTCCATCTTCTTCTTCTCCTCTTTCTTTTTTCTCTCTCTCTCCCTCACCTGCTCCTCTTCCTTCCTCTTTCTCTCATGTTCTTGAGCATAGGACCGGGAACCAGTAGCCACAGCCCCAGAATTAGATTTTTGCTTCTTTGACCTCTGTGCAAGAAGCACGTGGTCCTCATTATCATCGTCCCTGATTAAGTTCTCCTTGGAGGAACCATCTCCTCACTCGAACTGCTAGAAGTGCTCGACGACCCTCGAGCTTCCGAAACCTCCTCGCGATCAGAGGAGCTGCTACTATCAGAGCTACCTCCACCCAAATTACTTATCGCTCCTGCAAGGTCACTTTCAGAGTTGCTCGCCTCTTCGTTCAACTGAACAAGATCCGCAGTAGTCTCTTCGGGAAAATCAAACTCTGGGATACTATCCACGGGCCTTGCTATGAATCTGGAGCCAACGTTCTTTTACTCGAGCATAAAGGAAGCAGACCTGGGATGCTCGCCATCACCCAAAGGCTCCATGATATTCCAAGCCTTAATTAATTTTAAGAGACGAACCTCGCTGAGAGCAGGTTCCAAGTTCTTTGACCTCACTATGGAAGAAAAAGCAAAGAAGAGTTAGAAAAATCGCAAATCAACAAAAGTTAAAACAGCAAAGCAATGTCTACCTATGTATTCTTCTCCATAAAAGGGAACAGAGAACCTCTCAGACCTCGACCCTTCAAACTGGGGAGAAAACTACAAGTTTCTAGCAAGGAAATCGTCTTGCCAATAGTCCTTATGGGAATCAAGTAGATTTACTACCAATACCCTCCCAGGACTCCTAGCTTTGAGGTAAAGGTCACCAGAGCTAGTTCGAGAGAAGGAATAGCAAAAATAGACCTCGGTGAGCCCTAACCCAGTACCATACAACTAATTTATTCTATGTACGCCATTAACTATTTTGCACACATTGGGCGAGCATTGTGCAGGAACAATGTCAAAATTGCCAAAGAAATGCAAAAATAAGTCATTGGGAGGAAAAGTGAGTCCTCCCTGGGAAAGCAACAAGACATGGATCCTGTGGGCATCATCTATATCTCTAACGTTTCTAGGAGGGGAGGCACAACACTCAATATCTACCCACTCAGGGATGTTGTAAAACTTCCTAAACTCAGAGACCGACCTATTCCCAATCTTCACCATTGGAAAACCCTAGAAAACTACAAACTCAAAGAGAAAGTATAGAGAAAAGATACAGGAAACTTACAAGATAGAAGATCGACTCGAACGATGAAGAAGCACAGGCCCAAACGACAAGGAAGCAACGAGAATGGAGATTGAGAGAAGAATGTACGAAGTGCTAGAACTCACAGAAAATGGGAGAGTGCTGGAAAGATTGAAGCGAGGGTAGAAAAGTAACTATCCCAAGAAACCTTCAGATTTCGCTAATCATAGTGCACAAGGTACGAAGCGAGTGCCGCCAAAATCAACTTCATAGCTTTCGAAGAATTGCAAAAGAGCCATAATGTCTAATCATTTAAATTTATTGAGCCTATAAACATGGCCCAACAAACTTAGGGCCTATTGTGGGTACCCAAAATTAAGACCATGGGCCTGGACGAGTAGCCCAATTCTGGCGGCCCAAAGTCCAGGTCCCCCACCTCTTATTCTGAATATGATCCGGTCTTTTCCCACGTTCCCATGAAGAGAGGTTATACGGAGAGATGGAAGACGTGGGGGAATCCATCACCCCCACTTACCTAAATGTACATGTATATATATAAAACCCTAGGTCCGGGGCAAAGGTACAAGTTGTATTCTCTGTAACCACTCTCCGAAGTATATAGAAATAACATCGACTGCACCACCGTGGACGTAGGCACATATTGGCTGAACCACGTACATCCTTTGTTGTGTGATTGTCATTTTACATTCCTTGTTCCTACTTGGTGATCGCTTTTTTCATATCTATATGTGTTACATAATAATTGTCACCACACCTAGCATGTGTGTTCTATGTTTATGTTTATATCTATCATTTTGCACTTTGTTTCATTCTTATTGTTTCTCTCATTCATTTAGTTTTTAGTCCTTTTTGCATCGAGACTTTGCAAAAAAAGTTGTTTGGGGGGGGAGAGGGTAATCATGCGCTTTCACATTTCACAAAAGTTCAAACTTTCCAAAAACAAATTGAAAATTTTCCAAAAATCCAAAAATATTTTTCTTCAAAGTAAATAAAAATTGGAATTTAAAATTTTCAAAAATATCACCAATTTTTGTTTAAAGTCTCAAATTTGTAAATTTCAAATTGCACAAAGTTGAAATTGACCAAAGATGAAAATTGAGCAAAAATTGATGAGTTAATGAATAAGTGTGGAGATTAATCAAACCCGGTGAGATTTTGAACCTTTCACATTTTTTGAGAATTTAAATCAATCCGAGTTAATGATTAACTCAAAGTTCAATTTAGCGTTAAAATAAGTCGTTAATGATCTCTAATTTATTATTTTGATCGGTTAAGGAATAGTGTGTGATGTTGCCTTGAAAAGCGCACTGAAATATCTCTAAACAAAAAATCACCTCGAGACGGGTATGGTAATATGATGAGTAATTCGGATAAATGAAGTTATGCCCTCGTTTGTTCTACCCAAACAAAATTTTAGCCATAAAAAGTTATGAAAATCCCCTTTCGCAAACCAAGTTGAGCCAAATAAAATGTATCCTTTCGTTTGATAACTTGAAAAACCCAATTGGCCCGGAATTGTGAAAATCGAAAATTCATCAAATAAAGTCCCAAAAGTGCGATAAAAAGGGTAAGAAAAATACAGTAATGCTCAACAAAAATAGCAAGAAAATAAAAAAAAAGGTGAAAATAGAAAATGAAGAGAAAAATGAGCAAAATAAGGACATTTCTCCAATTCCAAATTACCCGAAGTTTCCCATACTACCTAATACACCTTATGACCCAAGAAAAGTCCTAACCGAGTTCGGTTTGCGAAATTGATTACCGCGTGGATAGATGAAACACAAAAAGATAATAAGAGAGGTAATATGGTGTGAATAAGAGGCAATGTTCCCATTTCCTAATGACCGTAACCCGATGAAGAGATATTTTCACCCATACAATTTCGTCTTTTAATTTTGTGTTCGTGAATTTGTGTTCCAATGCTTTTACTCCTTATATCACGCATACCGAGCAAATTAGCCACATTCTGAGTGACTCGTTTGCGAGAGTATCCCGTGGAATCAAAACGAATTTTTGAAAAAGTAATGTGATGATCAATCGATGGAAATTTTCGATTAAATTTCTGGCTTCTCACACACACGAGACAAATTGAGATTTGAGCATATAAATATATGGTGATTATTTTCCAAAAAGTTTGAAATATACAATTTTTATGTATTTTGTTTTTTTCTTTGAGTCAAAAACTGAATTTTGTGTGTATATTCACTGCAAACCCTCACGAGACACAACTCATCCTACTAGGGTAACCTAGGTGTTAAAAGGCTTGTTGCATATGCTAAATGCAATCGCTTGCCCACGAAAGGGGTATTCTATTTTAATAAAATGAGTTTTGAGAGTTGAGCCTTAGCTGGATTCTTTTACATTGCTCGAGACGCGCAAAGTTCTAAGTTAGGGGGACTTGATTAGGCATAAATTCTTTCGAATTTATCCCCTTAATTTTGTAGCTTTTAGCACCTCGAATAATGTAAAATGTATTAATTTATCACATTTATATGCTACTGACCATTCCCACATTGTGCCTCGAGTTTTGTGTTTTTTCATGCTTTTACAGGTATTTAATTCTAAGAGAAACAAAGAGAAATCCAAAAACGGGAAATCAATAAAATGAAGACCTCACATCCACAAGCGCGTAGGAAGAAACGGGATTCCAATCCGAGCATTGAGTCAGAAGATATGAAGCCTTGAAGATGAGAAAATCAAGAAAAGAAGACTGGAGAAAATTCATCATCAAACCGGATCGAGGTTAGTAAAAAATGAACATGTCCGAGGAGAAAAAAACATACGGTCTCAATTTGGGAACCGAATCGATCCAGATATTGTCAAAAATAAACTGGTCCAAGGAAGCAAGAACACACTAGCCCATTTTGAGCACTGGACTGATTGGTTTAGAGAAAATAATGAACCGATCCGGGTACTACCAGACCAAACAGATGAAACCCACCGGACCGGTCCAGTTGAGATTTCTCCATATTTTTCTTTCCTTATTCAGAGTTTTACTTGGTTCAAACTCTTGTAAAAATTCAAAGCGTATTTATTTTAGTTTATTGTCTTTTTAGAGGGCTCTTATAGAGAAGAACCCTAGTTTTTAAGTGTTGCAATTAATTCAAGATTCAGAATTGATTTTCCAGATTTCTTCATTGCATGTAACATTTAATTTTTTCTTTCAATTTCTTTAGTAGTTAGTTAAAGTAATTCATCATTCGTAGTCTTCGATTCTTAATTCAAAAATTTTCTTCTCAAATTTTCCAAACTAATCATGAATTATTGCACTTTAGAAATTGTGTTTTTGTTTAATTTAATCATGTCTGGCTAAGTTTTTAAGGGTTGGGGTGCATGAACCCAACCCTATGTAATTTACCCATGTAGAAAATAGGGTTTAAATTGAATTTTAAGACAATTGTGTTGTGTAGCACGCATAATCATCGTAGGTCTTTTGACCTCGTTTGCCCTAGGTAACCTGGGGTGCTTAAGAGTGTGATGCGTGTGTAGCTATTCAACACCGCTTTGTTTTTACCTCTGATTATGTATGGTGCGGACTCGTATCCTCATATATATAATTCTTAGGATTAATAAAGTTCGTGTTCATTTAAATTTCTAATTCAAAATCTATCATTCTACAAAGTAAATATACTAGGGTTTGGGGGATTGTAACCCGACCTATCTTTCCTTATTCATAGTTAATTCATTCAGTACGTTTATTTCTTTGCACTTAGTTTAGTTAGTAGTTAATTTGCATTCACTTGTAGTTAATAGCTTGTCTATTCTCCTTAATCACCTTTTCTATTTCTTTTTGAGAGTTAATTTTCGGGCTAGTCACCTATTCTGCATCGTTACGATTCATCGTCCTAGTTCCATGTGGAGACGATCCCTACTTACTGGTTTATTACTAATGCGAAAGGCTTTCACTTGAGCCTATATCAGCACGCACACTAGATACACATTTATGGTCGCGTCAGTCTCCCCAAGAAGGGCAAGGCATCGGTTGTAGATTTTTTTTATGTTGGTTACCTGTCTGATGATATGTTAACTGGCTTTCTTGTCTATTTTTTATGCATTAGTGAATAACACCCAAGAGTAGCCCCATATTTTCTGAATTAAAAGAGTTCTATCACTTTATTCGTTGCCCAACCCACTACTATAGTACCTTCTGTCCATGTTAATTTAAAGGAAGAACTAGTTCCCACTTCGTCGGATGAAAAGTCTGCTGGAGTTGAGAAGGATTTTGGGACTTCCTCTTCTTTTGAATACTTACACATTTCTGCTATTCCAACTTCCCCACTAGCTATCATGGGTAAGATAAATCTTCCTAACTTGATGGTTGGACCCTTGTCTCCTACCACCAAAAAGGCCATAGAGAAGACTGCCAAAGTTATTGATGGCCAAAAGTTCAAGGTGATTAAGAGGTGTCTAAGACTGCTCAGAAGATGCATCAAGTTACCAGTACTAAAGAAGTTGACACTACAACATCTCAATACAAGAGGTTGAAAAATGTTTTGCGTGAAAATAGGCCCAAAAAATATTATCGATCAACAGGAGCTAGTCAAGAAAATTCAAGTTAATTTGGAGGTTGCTGGTTCATCCTCTGTGGCTATCTATTCTGGACTGGTTAGAGGTTTGATAAAAGCTAAGACTCTTCCAACTAATAGTGTTGTTGTTGTTCCCAACTCCCGATAAATATTGATAGAGAGAGCTTTCTAGAATTTAGATTTGGTAACCCTTTTCCCTTCATTACTTGTCTTTACTATCTTATTTCTCTTCTTCTGATTCGATATTTTTCCTTTTTATAGTTTCTCGTGGATTTTAACCAATTGATGGAGAGGGATGATCAATTGCATTCTTCTTCAAGTGAAGTTGAAGAGGCATTTGAAGGTCTAAGTAAATCTTTGGAAGCTTCTCGATAAGTTTTGGAGACAAAGAAAAAGTCTTAGGAAGAAGAGTTAAGGAAGGCCAATGATATGGACAATATGGTTAAAGGAAAAATAACCACTGTTAAGGCTATATTAAAGGTGTTTGAAGATAGTTTGTCAGAAATCAGACCCTTCTTAAAGCTGTCGAGGAGAAAATAGTAGGTCTAACTGCTGATCTTCACTACACCAAATCTGTCGAATTGTCACGGTCATTGACCTTGACAAGTTCAACTTGTCAAGGTCAATGCCCGTGATAATTCTGGGCGAGACAACTTTTTTGTCATGGACTTTTCACGGTCATTAACCGTAATAAGTTCATTAGAATTGTCACGGTCGTGTCACGGGCCTTGACCACGACAAGTTTTTTCACTATCAAGGACTGTGACAAGCCCGTGACAATGCTAAAAAAACTGTCACGGTCATTAACCGTGACAAGTCTGTGACAACAATCCTTTGTCACAGACTTGTCACGGTCAATGACGGTGACAATTCTGGGCAGCATTGAAAAAAAATCTGTTAGCCACTCTGGCCACTGCCACTGCCCAGCAGTATATTTATACCTATTATAGCAACGTTGTACATGTTCACGCATCATATATCCAAATAAAATAGAGATAATGCAAATATACATTCAACATAGAGATAATATGCATCGCGATATAATCCAAATATAATTCAAATGTACCAACCTAAAAACAATTCAATTCAAATAATGTCACTACATGTCTTGGGTAAGGTTAAATCCGAGGAGGTGAGTAGGCCACACGATATACGAATTGACACACCCACTGATATACATCGTGCTGCATTGTTTGCGTAACCACAACGGGGAGTTCTCCTTCCCGAGTATCACATGCATGACAAGCACCTTGGACTCGATGGCTTGAAGCTCACGTCCATGAACTAGTTCACCCTGGATGATATTTGGGGCCCTTAACCCCCGCCCTATCCACTGGCCATCAAATATGTCTAGTATAAACATCCTCGGCCAACCAAGTGTCGACATCGGTCGATAGAAGGGAGCCAAATAGGGAAGTGGATCATCAAAGTCCGCATGTGTCGACGATGAAGCAACGAGGTCAACATCCTCGTCATCCCGTGCCTCCTCCCCCCACCTTATCCTTCCCTTTCCCCTTGTGTTTTCAGCCTCCCAATAAAGGCTTCATGAATGAGAACATATCTTGGACCCTCGCCTCCAAACGGGATAGCTTCACGTCATGCGAATCCATCGTTCGAGCGAACCCGGTGTCACTCGTCTCCAATCCGATGATCCTAGATTTGTCCACCTTCGAGCTCACACCCTTATCCTCCCCTTGATATCAGAGCCAAGCACTTAGCTGAGTGCGTCTGTGGACAAAGATGCCTTGTCGGCATCATACGGCGACTCATGCACTTCCTTAAGCTTTGCCTGAAACGACAAAAACCACATGATTAGTAAAATAAGTAAATTAAAACATTATAACATAATTAACAAAAAGTAAACTGTCGGATTACTTACAATCATGGTCACGACGCTCGGGGACACCTCCTTGTCCTTCCCCTTCTTCGTTCGAAGAGCCACATAAGTATCGAGCTTATGTGGCCTACCCCCAGGGCCACTCCATGTCCCCTGAAATAAAATAAAGTAAAATTAGTATCGGTCTCGCAACGTAAAATAATTCAGAATAATATATTTCTGTAGTTATAGAAAAATTAAATCTTACCATCATCCTATGCTCCACCTCGGCGTAAGACGTCCGGCCGGAGTAGTGCACGTCCGTCTTTTTTGCTCGATTTTCCCTTCCCGATTGGCGAGATGCCAATTGTCTCTCCCCGATCTCATTGTCAACGAACTTTTACCATTGTGCCAGTGAGATCGTCTCCTTCGGTGGGACAGATTCATGCCTTTGGATAATGGACTCTCGTGTCTTTCCAAAGTACCGGGTCCGCATATTTTTCTTCCACGTCTTGTGTTGCTCCCTCAAATGCTCCAAGACGGAATCGCGTAGCTTTGGATCCAGGCTGAATTGTTCCTATCCAACAAATACAATGTTAGTTGCAAATAAATATAAATATAATAATAAAATAAAATTGAAATCGAAATTGAAATTGAAATTGAAATATTCATATGAATATAAATATAAATATAAATACATTACCTGTAGTACCACCCAAACAGCAAACTTGAGCTCATTTGGCACCTCCTTCCAACTAATGTACCCCGGGCCGATAATCGTCTTTACCAGCTCGAGGGATCTCGCTAATAGCCCCGACTTGTTCTCGATGGCAATCCCCAATTTTCCATATTTGGGGAGTCTAGGGGTCGTGAAGCCCTCGTCGCCTCCGCTACCACCGAGCCTAGACGACATCATTATAACAAGCATCATCATCCTCGTCTTAATACCTGAAGGAGACATTTTCTATTAAAAATGTTATTAGTACATATCAAAATGAATTAAAAGAAGACATGCAAACATGTACAATTACTTCAAATAAAAATGAATTGTTATTGTCAAACACCTCAATTTTGAATTCCAAAACAACACCATCTAGCTCATAATATGTACAATTACTAAAAATCCAAAACAACCCCACCCCCACCCCTACTTCCCACACACACGCACACTACACAAGAGTGAAAATGATAAAGTTCAAATCAATTAAAATCATTAAAAATGGATGTTTCGGTACAAATTGGAATATTTATTACAAATTGAAAAATTATTTAAAATTCGGGTTATCATAAAAAATGGATTGATATTCGGTAGGAGAAGCCAAGTCATCCACACTACTATTTACACATTTTGGCGCATGTTGGACAATTGACCACGACTTGTTGTTGATATACTCTGACTAAAACACTTGGCTAACCATTTGAAATGCACAAACAAACGGCTCATCGCTCACGTGGTCGTTGCTCTTCAACTTGGACAAGTTAACCATGATCAAATTTGTGATCCTTGTGCTTGGAGAAACAGTGCTTAAATAATAGAGGAACCAATTTCATGATCACATGCCAATCGTTGGACTTTAAGCCACTAAGAATATTATACAGAAATTATGCAGTCCCAAACTGTCCAAACAGGACAATTCGAGAGATCTTTACAGGGGTAATGACTCTCGAACGGGTCTAAGGGCTATTGAATGCGTACGCATAAGAACTAGATGGCTAGTATCTATGCGCATTATATGTAATTTCAAGTATGTTTCATTTAATCATCATACTATATAAATTGTTCGATATACAAAGTAATTTTCAAAAAAAGTTGAAAAATCTCACCCCCATATGGACAATAATCCAGTTGTCATGCCACTTTTAAAATTAACCAACCCAACATAGATCCACTATAATCTAATAGCAATGTCAACAACAAATGTGTATTCCGTACTCCTTCTAACTCATCTACTCAATTAATTATTTTCATCAATTAAACTAACAATTAAAGTATACAATTATTAATTTACTAATTTACAATAAGGGGTAATCCTACTTTCATAATTAATCATATATTAATTTACTAATTTACAATGAGGGGCAATCATATATTAATTTACAAAAAAATTAATAAACAATCAATTCGTTTACAAGGGACATTACGCACAAACACGCACATACATGCACACTACACACACATATACACACACGCGCACATTTACACACACACACACGCATCCCCCCACCCATCCATGTCCCCTACCCCTACCTTGCCCCACCCCTTCCCCCTTCTCCCACCCTTCCCCACCACACAACACACATACGCACACACACCACTACACACACATGCACACACACCACACACACACACAAACAACCCCCCATCCCTGGCCCACCCCCTTCCCCATCCCCCACCCACCACACACACACACACACACATATATACACACAAACACATGCACATATATATACACACACATATATATAAATGTAAGAGAGTGAGAGATAAACTAACCTGAAAGTAGAGAGAGAGAGAGAGAGAGAGAGAGAGAGAGGGAGAGCAGCGTAGAGAGAGAGAAAAAAGGAGGGGAAAGGATTTTTTGCTGTAACATTTGTCACGGACATGACACGGTCCTTGACCATGACAATATTATAAGGATTGTCATGGTCATTGACCGTGACAAGCCCATGACAACTGTACTTGTCACGGTCATTGACCATGACAAGTCTTTGTCACGGTCAATGACCGTGACAAAAAATGCGTGTTTTTTTATATCACGGTCATTGACCGTGACAAGGATAGCCGTTGGAAGGGTGCCAATTTACCCATTTTGGTATAGTGTTTGTTGCAGAGAAGGCCAATAGTAAGAAAATAAAGGAAACCTCCTTTGACAAGGGCTGGGAAAAAGACCTATTGGTTGCCTCTGCATAGATTGAGTACGTTAAAAAGAAGTCTTTCAAGGAGGGATGGTCAGAGGCACTCAAGGAAGTCGGCACAGCCAAAAAATCAGGGTTCTTTCAGAGGCATGACTCGGTCACTCCTCCAAACTTGGAGGAGGAGTTTGATGAGGAATAAGTCCCATGGGAATCTTCTATGCACCTATAGAGTCTACCTTGGTACCAATTGTCCAATCCGACCAGTCTCCTGGCCAAGTTAATTCTCAAGACAAGGATTAACTCTAGTTTTTCTTTAGTCTTGTAGTAGGAGCATTTCTTTGTAACACCATTGTTTTATCAATGAATAGATCTCCTTTTGGTTTAATGCATTGTGACACCCCACCTAATTAAATACCGGGTGATTAGTCCTTTACTAAACTAAATCATAATATCTAGTTGGTTCATTCTCAGAATCACTATCGAAAAATAATTTCTCTATTAATTCACCTCGTAATTAGTTAAGCTAGTGTCAAAACATTTCCACTTTTAATTTAATTAAAATCATTCCATAATACGAAACAATAATAATCAACATCACATCACAACTGAACTACGTATAACAAGAATAAATGAGACTGGAATAACTCTCCAGTTAAAATATCTCATTACCAACAACCCACAACTAATATTGACAATACTGACATAATTAATTACAATCTTTGGAATAGAAATGAAATAACTAGAATCTTGGGTGACATGCCCTAAATGAAAATAGATACTATAGATGTTTGAATCAACAACATGAAAGCATCTAACAAAGTCTGCAACTCCAATAGCAGTTACAACCCGTCGAGACATCTGTATTCTATTTCGGCATGAGCGATATTGGACACCTTATGTACAAGATACAATGGAGAAAAGAATATGCAAGTAAATAGTTCAGATCCCGATTATAAAATATTTTTAAAAATATCAAGTGCTCAACAAGTGCAATTAAGCAATTATTATGTAGATGTTAGCTTCTCGGGTTCTCACTTGAGAATTCTCACCTCTTATCTAGTGTGCATGCCTAACATACCTTATAATCTCCCAAATTAAGGTTTTCAATTATGATTGTATCCCATATCATTTCCCCGTATTTCCCTCATAATACGTATGATAATTAAGAATGTTCATTTCTCTTTAATATGAACTAGTCTTTCACAGCTTTAAGATTCAATATTCACTTAATTAATTCAATCAAATCTTATTATTAATTTTTATCTACTAATTCACACAATAGATTACATAATATTAGATACTTTAATCTTCGATTCTCATATAGTAGATTAAATCACAGTATATATATTCATCACATTGTTATATATACTAATACAGCACCTCCCAGACATAGCTATAATGCATAATCTGATATAATGCCCTGATACAACTCTCTCTGTATAAAGAACTATTGGTTCAACGTCTCTCACGAACCATAAATAGCATAACACGCATATTGGATGTGAGCATACTCCCCATCCAAATGGGTCACGCACATACCTATGTTCCCATTCAACTGTCAAAACTACCATTCACACCGATAGCACGTGTTCAATGTCCTATGCTCAGGGTACGAATCTAACCTCCGCCCCCCAAATGGGTTCATCAGGATAAGATCCTCCACAACCCGAAACCTCCACCCCGATAGAATGCAGAGTAGCTATGTCATGCACACAATAAATAATAATATAGGTATTCACCCCCACCTATATGTAATAACAATAGGGCGCACGCACAAACCACATAATTATTTCCATAAGTAGTATATTTTATCTCTAAAATCCTAAGTATTTACGGATTATGACTTCACTGCTCAAATTATATTCCAAATATTCTCTCATCACTCGAAGGGTAATCATTTATTCCTCATGTATATTCAGTAGGCAACATCTACGCCCTATTGATCCATGTCCTCACAACTCTCGAATTTCTATGAATTAAATTATCTTCAATTAGGTTTATTTCTCCATAATCCCTAATTCAATTTTAACCCTTTATTTCATCTCTTAGGGTTGATCCCATATAAGCCTAAGGTTATTCCGGTAATCAATGACCCTCTTACTACCGGTACTAATCTAAAGTTATCATTTATCCAATTTGCACCTCAATTTATATAAATCTCCACCATGATCAATTCAATTAACACTCGTTAATTTCCC
This sequence comes from Sambucus nigra, assembly GCA_949130495.1. NCBI lineage: Eukaryota > Viridiplantae > Streptophyta > Magnoliopsida > Dipsacales > Adoxaceae > Sambucus > Sambucus nigra. Next base: position 469,757,045 of record OX422215.1, on the reverse strand, counting down.
CATTCAATCCCACATATAATAATATTTTTTTGGGTCTTAAGTATGTCCTACAACCCTTCCCCAAGTCCTAATATGTTCAATTAATCAACACTAAAGATTTCTCAAAGTTGGGATTTATTCACAATTTAAAAAGGAAACAAATCACATTTCCAGGGGGAGTCGATCGATCGACGATTTTGGTCGATCGATGGATTATTCGATCGATCAACATTCTTGGGTCGATCGATCAGATAATTGCCCAAATTTCTAGATATGTTTACATACAGGTTTTACACTTTTTCATCATCAAAACCACTATCAAATAATCCCAAACTCATCGTAACTTATCCCAAATGATATATCAACGTGTATAAACGATTTCTAACATTTAAAAAACATAAAATCATCAAGAAGTTTGTATTAACAAATATTATTTCCCTTAAAATTCTGAAACCTCTTATTTGATCATTTCTACAAGAACAACTTATCAATCCCAGATTTTCTTCACCAAATGATTCCAAATTTTGTGGATTAAAATATATATTCAAAAAGGTATTAATCCTACATAATTCTCATTTCAAGGAATCAATTAAAATCACAATATTTTATCTTTGAATCATTCGACTTTTCAGAATTTCATAACTATCCTAACATGGACAATATACATGTTAAGTTTGCAAAGGTTAACTCAGTTGCCTCTAATTGATGGTATGAACCATTGGGGAAGATAAATCTAGTGGTATTCCTCCATTTTTCGATCAACATCCGATGGTGGTGGTGGTGTAGGATGACCCTTGACTTTTGGTCTCCTAGAGAAGTCTCTTACTCTCCTAGAAAGTCTTTCCCTCTCCCCTAAGTCTTTTTATTTAGATTTTTGGTGGATGAACCTAAATACCACCACCTCCACACTTATATAATATTACCAAAATTTAGTGGGTACTATTCACCCAATTTGGAAAATGACCAAAATACCCCTCTGGGTGTCTGTTTGGTTCCAAATTGCCCCGAGACGCAAAGTAATCCCCCAGGTAGATTTTTTTGACTATTTAAACCCTTCCAGAAACTTTGGCATAATCAAAACAACCATTCAGATGGCATAAAAATAATTTACTTTTCATTCCATTTAATTATAGTCCCAACACGACTCACATGAGGGTCCCAACTTAATTACCATAATTGTCGTATTCATCACTTGCGATAATTTTATAGATACATAATCATATGTAAAGTCATAATCATATATATAACTTTTAATCACAAGTAATATTCAACATAAGTCACATATTACTTTATTCTATTGTAATATTTAAATTCGGATTAATTTTCAATTATCCCACAATTAATTATAATTAATCCCATTTAAAAAGTCATTAAAAATACGGGGTGTTACATACTTCCCCCCTTACAACGGAATTTCATCCCGAAATTCAAAAAAAGTAAACCAGATAAGAACAACTCTGACTATATGTTGAGCATCGCAACCTTGCGCTCACAAGTAAACTAGTCCGTACCTCCCATGCAGTATGCTATCAAATACCCTTAATAATGAACACCATAAATATGTTCGTTTTAAACTCTAAGTTACCATGTCATATAGGTTCTTACCCAAGCCTTACTGTTTAAGTTTCACGACTTAACTTTATTTTAGATATTCACTATCTAGTCTTCTATTATTTTCACTTTAGTAGATTAATTATTCTTTAGATACATACGATCTCGTCTCGCGAAGATCGCACACAATTAGGTTATTTGCGCAAAATATATTTTACACACATTATATACTATAAGTATCAAATCATCTCTAATCTTTGCAATAGTACCTGGTCCCTCACCTTTAACTAACAAGAAGGAAGAAACAAGGCTTACTGTGCCATACCTCAGCTGGCCCCATGCACAAAAGGGGACTTATATGAGTTATAATACACAAACTCCACTAGTGGAAGGGTTTGCTCTCGTCCTCCCCTAAGATCCAAGGGTACCCATATAATTTATTCTCCCACATCTGATTAGTCTGCTCGGCATGCCCATTAGTCTTCGGATGATAGGCCATACCCACTCACAACTCGATACCTATGGCCTTGTGAAAACTCTTCCAAAATTGAGAGACAAAGATCTTATCCCAATCAAACAAAATATTACATGGTACCCTATGTAATCTCACTATCTTGGTTATAAATATCGACGCATACTGTCCCGTAGTACGATCATTCCTAATTGGCATAACGTGAGCTACTTCGGTCAATCGATCCACTATCACCTATATATGATCGTAACCCCTCTAGGAAGTAGTTACCTTCGCGATAACATTCTTGTAATGCTCTCCCATACTACTGGTTGAGAAAACACTACTAGTTTCGGATGGTCCACCCTTTACCAACAGATAAGTGACCTATTGCAAAATGAATTTAGCAATATTTCTCTTCATTAAATCCCATCATCACTGTCATTTATAACATGATACATCTTACATTTTCTAAAATGTACCTCTAACTGTGATCCATGTGACATTGCCTCACCACGTGTCACAATTCCTTCCCCGCTCTAAAAATTCAGTTTCTCGTTAAACATAAGCCTCTCACAAATCTTACGGACTAAGCTTCGACTTCCCTGGCTAAATGTTATCGAATTCACATGACAATCATAATCTACTGTCTGGTACAATACTTTTAATTACATAGGGTGTCCATAAACCCTATATCTCATGCATTATTGCATAAATCAATTCTTGTGCATTCGGCATGCTTTTCTATTCATGATGTAACCATTATGTACTAGTTTTCATGTCAGAACTAGGCAACTCTACCGGCCTTAAGTCATAGTGAAATTATCAACTCTTAATTATATTCTTGTAAATGTTCAATGATTAAAGTACGAAACACTTGTACTATTGACCAATCTTCTCTCCAACTCCTGACGTTTGCTAGTTTCATGCGTAGGATGTCTCCCAAAGAGAAATCCAAACAAGGAACCCCTTGATACACTACTACCTGACATAGTCGATTGCCGATATTCGTAAGGCCCTCAGTCCATAGTATATACATTCCCACAATCTCAGTATGTTGACATAAAAGTCTACTCGTCCACGCTTATATCCCTTAAAAATAACATGAAACATGGCGCTCTCACTATCACAAGTTCTTGGCGCTATATATATAACGAGACATATCTCGTTGATCGATAAAGAACACAATGTTTCCTGAATCACATCAGTAATTAAATCCCTATCATGAAATTGTCATACATTTAGGCCCAACCCTATTTCAGGTGGCGCCTCATAAATGTAATATTACTCACCCGGAGTATCCAGCACGATAGTCATATCACCCAATCTACTATCGTTCAAACATTTAGTAATTAATTACTACACATTACGATAATAAGCTCTACTTTGCTAACTCAATTAAGTAATAAATTATAACGATAAAACATGCTCTTAGTGGCCACCCAACTCACTCACGGATGACATCAAAAAGCCTCGTTATCAACGATAAATACGTTTGTAAACAGACTGTTAATACTAACGGACCCAATAGACTCGGCTCACACGTGAATTTTAGTGTGAACCATTCATATACATGTTGTGAAACACCCATTTCAGTTGAATTAATCCTTTACACACAAGGATGAAACAAGACTTCATCAGTTTAGACTTATAGTAGGGTCCTTGCATGCACTTCATGTGGCCAAAATAACCCATGATCATCTATAATTGTTATACATCAAGGATTTCAACTGGTGTTGCCCCCTCCTCATTATGGTCAAAATTATTATGTTATGCAGCTTACACGCCCATTATTGAAACGTTGGCCCCAACTCTATAAGCCTCAATTATGGCCTTACTAGCCTCCCTATTACTTTATGTGCCTCGTCGACCCTAAAATACAATATGCTACTATTATCGAGGACTCCACTGGTCCCGCCTAATCCCACCACTCTCGGATTGTAAATTCCTGCCCCCAATTCTCTTGACCCAATTTATCTACTATAAATCTCACTCCTGCAGCTGTTATGCTTTATTGGCATTATTTACTATTCCCAATATTATCGATCTCACTTCTCAATGTGGTAACATTCAACACTTGTAGTCCCCCTCTCTACACATAGGATAATTTCCTCGTCACTAGTCCTAATGACCATTTTGGAATGTCCTTATCTAGGACCTGTCAGTATTAGTTCCTAGTTGTCATTTCCATTATTCCTTTGGCTTTACTGGTTCTATGGAACATGTGGTCGACCTAGCTAGTCTTGGCTGAATTCATCGCCACTTAATAAGGATTTAAATAGGTCTCCTACTGGGTATAACTTTTGGTGATGTTCCACTAACACTATTGAATTCAATCTTGCCTTTTAGTTAGGTTTTCCTAACCATCCTGGCTCCCCTTCTTCTAGAAGCGGTTATAAATTTCTTGGCATCATCAATCTTAGTCGTCTTTGTCAGATTTCCCATCCATACTTGAGTATTTACTCACGAGTCCTTCCACACAATGAACTATTCTTACCTCGATGTACCTCATTCTTCGTTGGGTAATGAATTCGTTAAGCCAGTTTACTTCTATCTTGCATTGGGTTTTCTTTCTTGCCCATATGAGATATGTTTTGAGATTCTTTCCCATCCAATTAAAACCACAGATAGACGATTTCACTATCGAACCATACCCAAATTTCTCATTTTAGCTTCACACATGCTTCTTTATATGACAAGTCTAACTCTCATCACTTTATATTGCTCCTACTAGCAAAAGAAAAATTCACCCAAAATTTTCAAGTCATGGGTGTTACTACACTTCACCCTACATAATTGCCTTTGGATTTGTTCCTTCACAAAAGTCCTTCCGACTCCCTCACCCTTCATTGATAGTGTTGGGTAAGTTTGGAATGACACAGACGTCATCCATGATGGTGTTTGGGAAACTAGAGCTCCTGAAAGTCTTCTTTATTGTCCTCATCCTGAACAATAATTTTGGTGGGTTCTATCTCCAACACCATTTTCCAAAACACTTTGTTCTTCGACTGATTCCTCATCCTGTTGTACTTCTAACGACCCTCACTAGTCATCAATGCCCGACTGAGCTCGAATAAGAATTACATCACTTATATTTCCTGGAGGGGGCACGTATGTCGTAATACGCAGAGGAATACAACATCCTAATAATAGGGCTCTATATCAAAGAGCTCTACGCTGAAACATAGAAAGCCGTACAGATCCTATGAAAACTAGAACCTGATGATCTGATACCACCTGTTGCACCCCTCCAAATTAAATATGGGTGATCAGTCATTTATTGAATTAAAGCAGAATATCCATTTGGTTCATTCTCACCATCACTATCGAAAACAATTTCTTTATTAATTCACCTAATAATTAATTAAGCTAGTGTCAAAACTTTTCCATTTTTAATTTAATTAAAACCATTCCACAATACGGAATAATAATAATCAACATCATATCACAAATGAACTACATATAACAAGAATAAATGTGACTGGAATAACTCTCCAGTTAAATTATCTCATTACCAACAACCGACAACTGATATCGACAATACTGACATAAGTAACTACAATCTCTGGAATAAAAATGAAATAACTAGAATCCTGGGTGACAAGCCCTAACTGAAAATAGATACTACAGATGCGTGAATCAACAAAACGAAAAATGTCTAACAAAGTCTTTATCTCCAATAGCCGTAATAACCCATCGAGACATCCGTATTCTATGTCGGCATCCCTGATACTGGACACCTGATGTACAAGATACAATAGACAAGAGAATAAGAAAGGAAATGGGTCAGAACCAGATTGTAAAATATTTTTAAAAATATCATGTGCTTAACAAGTACAAATAATCAATTATTATGTACATGTCAGCTTCTCGGGCTCTCACTTGAGAATTCTCACCTCTCATCTAGTCTGTACACCTAACGTACCTTATCATCTCCCAAATTAATGTTTTCAAATATGATTTTACCCCATATCATTTCCCAATATTTTCCACAAAATACGTATGATAATTAAACATGTTCATTTCTCTTTAATATGAACTAGGCTTTCACAACTTTAAGATTAAGTATTCTCTTACTTAATTCAATCAAATCTCATTATTCATTTTTATCTACTAATTCACATAGTAGATTACATCACAGTATATATTTTAATCTATAATTATTACACAGTAGATTACATCACACTATATATATTCATCACATTATTATATATATACAAATACGGTACCTCCCAGACACAGCTACGGTGCATGCATACTCTGATATCATGATTTGATACATCTCTCGATGTATAAAGGACTATTGGTTCATCATTTCTCGCAAACCATAAATAACATAACACACATATTGGAGGTGAGCATACTCCCCATCCAAATGGGTCATGCACGTACGTACGTTCCCATTCAACCGTCGAAACTACCATTCACACCGGTAGCATGTGTCCAAGGTCCTATGCTCAGGGTACCAATCTAAAATCCCCCCAAATGGGCTCATCGGGATAAGATCGTCCATAACGCGAAATCTCCACCCCGATAGAAAGCAGCGTAGGTATGTCATCCACACAATAAATAATAATATAGGTATTCACCCCACCTATATGTAATAACAATTGGGCACACGCACAACCCACATAAATATTTCCATAAGTAGTATATTTTATCTCTAATATACTAGGTATTTACATATTATGACTTTACTACTCAAATTATATTCCCGAGCTTCTCTCATCACCCGAAGGGTAATCATTTATTCCTCATGTATATTCACTAGGTAACATCTACGCCCTGCTAGTTCATGTCGTCACAACCCCCGAATTTCTATGATTTAAATTATCTTTATTTAGGTTTATTTCTTCGTAATTCCCAATTTAATTTTAACCCTTTATTTCATATCTTAGTGTTAATGCCATATAAGCCTAAGGTTATTTAGGTAATTAAGGAACCTCTTAATACTGGTACTAACCTTAAGTTATCATTTATCCGATTTTCACCTCAATTTATATAACTCTCCACCGTAATTCATTCAATTAACACTCGTTAATTTCCCCCATTCAATCCCACACATAATAATATTTTTTCGGGTCTTAAGTATGTCCTACTGCTCTTCCCTAAGTCCCAATATGTTCAATTAATGAACACTAAAGATTTCTCAAAGTTGGGATTTAATCACAATTTAAAAGGAAACAAATCACATTTCCAGGGAGAGTCGATCGATCGACGATTTTGGTCAATCGATTGATGATTTTGGTCGATCGATCGATCAGATGTTTTCCTAGATTTACATACAGGTTTTACACTTTTTCGTCATCAAAACCACTATCAAATAATCCCAAACTCCTCATAATTTATCCCAAATGATATATCAAGGTGCATAGACAATTTCTAACATATAAACAACATACAATGATCAAGAAGTTTGTATTAGCACATATTATATCCTTTAAAGTTCAGAAACCTCTTATTTGATCATTTCTCTTATAAAAACTTATCAATCCCAGACTTTCTTCACCAAATGATTCCAAATTTCATGGATTAAAATATATATTCAAAAAGGGATTAATCCTACATAATTCTCATTTCAAGGAATCAATTAAAATCACTATATTTTATCTTTGAATCATGTAACTTTTCAGAATTTCATAACTATCCTAACATGGACAATATACATGTTAAGTTTTCAAAGGTTAAATCACTTGCCTCAAATTGATGGTCTGAACCATTGGGGAAGATAACTATATTGGTATTCCTCCATTTTTCGGCCAACTTCCGATAGTGGTGGTGGTGTAGGATGGCCCTTGGCTTTTGGTTTCCTAGAGAAGCCTCTTCCTCTCCTAGAAAGTCTCTCCCTCTCCCCTAAGCCTTTTTCTTTTGATTTTTGGTGAATGAACCTAAATCCCACCACCTCTACACTTATATAATATTACCAAAATTTTGTGGGTACTATTCACCCAATTTGGAAAATGACCAAATTACCCCTATGGGGTGTCTTTTTTGGTTCCAAATTACCCCGAGACCCAAAGTAATCCCCCATGTAGACTTTTCTGACTATTTTAACCCTTCCGGATAATTTGGCACAGTCAAAACGAGCATTAGGATGACATAAAAATAATTTACTTTTCATTCCATTAAATTATACTCTCAACACGACTCACACGCGCGTCCCAACTTAATTATCATAATTGTCATATTCATCACTCGCGATAATTTTATAGAATCATAATCATATATAAAGTCGTAATCATATATATTACTTTTAATCACAAGTAATATTCAACATAAGTCACATATTACTTTATTCTCGAGTAATATTTAAATCTGAATTTATTTTCAATTATCCTATAATTAATTCTAATTAAGCCTATTTTAAAAGTCATTAAAAATACGGGGTGTTACATGCATTATGTTGACTGTACTTGTCTCTCTTTGCTCGACTGCCATTATTTCCATGAAGTTCTATTTCTTGTTTTATTTGACCCTCTTGAATTTCCCCCAAACTCATATATATATATATATATATATATATATATATATATATATATATATATATATATAATAAAGTAAGAAACTTATGTATGTCATAAGTTTGATCGATGATGTCATCTATATGAGTTATTCCTGCATTTTCTATTTTACCCCTCAAATCTTTGATTTCCCCCTCTCTTCTTTCTCACTAATTAGTTCCCCTATTTTACTTTAATTCAAACCCAAGGATAATTTGGTAAACACACACCAAAATCACAACTTCTCAGAACTCTCTCCCATACACTCACCCAAACCCCCACGATCTCCCTTCTCAAACATATCATTTTTCCCTTCTTCCTCCCTCATCGCTGATCTGCCTCAAAAAACAAAGCTCTCCCTCATCGCCGATCCTTGTGTTCTTCCTCCTTCTTTTCACACCAAAAGACTCCCATAGGTTTAGAATATATAAAGTGGTTGACTTCTAATCCTAATTTCCCATTTTAATCTCTTAATCTCGTATTTAGGTTAATGTGACAATCCGGATATAATAATGCTAAATTATATTTAAATCATGCTTATATTATGTGATATGAATAATGTGTTATTATTACATCTAATGTTAAGTGATTATGTTTATTCTAATCCTACTTTCATAAATCATGAAATGTCGAATTATTTACAAACATAAAATTTTGTTATTTTCAGGAGAAATGTTCCTATTGGAGACAAGTTTTGACCCTTGTAATATAACAATTGACTCAAGGTGAAAACTATATAGTTGTATATATATGAGTTAGGTTTGATACATAATAAACAGTGCATCAAACATATGTTCGAGTAAGAAGTTAAGCCGAATTTACGAACAAGGGGCAAATCTGTCCATTCCCTTTAAGTGGTAAATTGTCTTTTAGTAAACCAAATGGTTTAATTTGATTGGTTGGCATGGGAGTCAGCCTTGGCCGACTTAAAACTATACCTCTAACTTATTTCTTCATAAAATTAAACCCTAGGTTAAGTTTGAAGAGTGTTTGGCTTGAGGAAAGAGAAATTAGAAGTTAAGGAAGAAAAGATTACAAGAAAAGCTAGGAAAAATTCCAAAAAAATCCCTAAGGTGTTTCCAAGCTATAATTATGTGTTAATATTGTTTTAATCTTGGATTACACTTATTTCAAAGGATATAAATCATGAATTTTTTATTAGAATTCCATCCTACTTTGCGAGAATAAGTATTTGTTCATATGTGAGATAAGTGGTGTATGTAGCCCGTATTGCTTGTTATTGAAATCCCTTGTATTCAAACTTGCATATCTTTTTGTGTTCTTATTATAATTGAGAAATTCCAATTGGATATGAAATTAGACTAATATATTCAGATCATATCCGAAAATTAGAATTTATCTCCTTGTGGTGATGCCTTAATGATGATTTCAAGTTGGTACGTAGTTGTTATTTGCATATTTCATTTTGGTATGCCCTGAGTTTGGTCAAGCTTTTGACATAGCAAATGTAGTCAAAAAATTATGAAAATTTAAATCTATACTATTAAGTATGTGATGAAAATGGAATGAAAAACATGGAAATTTATTATGGAGAAAAATTATGAAAATTCTTGGAAGTTGAAGGAATAATAGAGTAGCTTGTAGGGAAGATTTCTTATGTTGTAAAGAAATGGTCATAACTTGCTCTAGGAATTTAAAAATTACACCGTCACTTGTAATGGAAATTATATTTATATATGTTTTCATATTTATAAGGTTGGACACCTATATTTATACAATTTAGGAATATAGGATGGTTGAGTATAGAGGACAATAATTTGAGGTCATACTGGATACGCTATGAAAGAATATTGTTATCACCTCTTTCGAAAGAGTATTTTGGGTACATGTTTCATCTGTATATAAATTGAGAAGCTAGATTTCATATTTATTTGGGTTTAGTTATAAATTCCTTATGAGGTGTTTCCTACGGTTGAATGTTCATAACTTTATCAACATGTATACCATTGTTTTGTCCTTACTCATGTTTTATGGAATGTGACTTAAGTGGAATTATATTGTTATTGTATAGTCATGTAAAGTTACATAATAATGTTAGGATAATACTTATGATTGATATTCAGTACTGATTTAGTTGAATTGACAGGTGTAATGTCTAATCCACCCAATTCAGCTCCTCCCGAAGGAAACGTGAATACGTAGTTGACAACCCAAGGTGAGTGTACTCACTGTAATGATTTATTTGTATACCGTTGAAAATATGATCATAATTTCATGAATATTAAATTATTCATTTCAGTTTACCGAAATGGGAGGTTACTCCCCGACCTGGAATGGGGGAGATTTGCTTATTAATGACAAGGGATTACTCTTCGACTAGGAATGGGGGAGAATTATCTATTTAGACAGGATATGTGAATCATGATTCGTAAAAGTTGGTCATTATTATGAATGATCCGGATAAATATATATCTATTATTGTAGGCATATGATTTATTGCATTTAAAACTTATGCAATAGTGTAGTAGTGGTGCATTCACTGAGCTGTGTTGCTCACAGTTCCAGTATTTATGTTTTTCAGGTAATGCGAGGTCACTGCCAAATCTAGGAGGTCGGGTTGGGTTAGCCAGGAATGGGTGAAATGGTGATTTTTTGTAAATGTAAATAATGTAATTATGTTAACTTATCCTTCAAGAAGTTTGTAAATGCATAACTACTTTAATGTTGTAAAAAGTTTTTAGTTGTATGGATTTACATTGATGATTTTGAAATTAAACTCGTGTTTATGGTTTGGTTAAATTTATTATGGCTTGGCTCACTTTGACTTTAAAACTTAATTATAAGTATTTGGGTTGTGGTGTGTCATCTTTTCGAATCAGAGCTTAGGTTTTAGAGGTTCTGGAGTTAGAAAAGTCTAGATTTGGCAGTGAGTGTTAAAAATGTGTTTTGTTTGATATTAACGATTATGTTAGGAAAGATATGTATATCTGCATGTTGTAATATGTTTCATTCATTTAAGATATAAAAGAATGGAAAAAGGGAATTTAAATGTGATAATATAATATGAGGCTTCGAATATTACAGCAGAAGCGGAGGCTGAGCAACCTGTTCAGATAAATGCAGAACCCGAGCCAGAACAACTGACAGATATGCAAAAAATGACACGTGCTATGACTTTAATGTCAGAGCAGCAAGCTAGATTTATGGATTAGATGGAAGAACAACATGCTAGGCAACTGGAGGCACAAATATTTGCTAGGGATGAGGAGGTGATGCACCAGGAAGAAATGAGCACTTCACACGAGAAATTTATTAAAATGAATCCACCCTCATTCGAAGGAGCAATTGATCCAACAGAGTCAAAAGTATGGGTTAAAGAGATGGAACTTATTTTTGGGGTAATGAGAATGCCTGAAAATCAACAGGTGACATTGGCGACATATATGCTGAAAGGAGAAGCTAAGTATTGGTGGGATGCCACAAAACATTTGATGATTACTCCAGGAGGTGGAAATGTGATCTCATGGAATGCTTTTCTCAAAACTTTGCATGACAAGTATTTCCCCCCAATGTATCAAAAACAGAGGGAAAAGGAATATTTTATGCTGAATCAGGGAAGCGTGATAGTTAGATAATATGAGGCTAAACTTATATCCGTATCTATGTTTTCTTAGAGGTTTATACACAATGAGGAAGATATGTGCAGCCGATTTCTCGATGGACTAGAGTTAGTTATTAAATCAAGGTCGTTGGCTTTAGAGACTGTTAACTATTCAGTTTTGGTGAATAAAGTGATTCTAGTAGAAAAGGATGTTAATTAAGAAAGAGGAAAATGAGAACGAAGTGCAAAGAGAAGTAGATTCAATCCAAACTATCAAAATGGTAGCGATACCGAATATTCAAGGTTTGGAGGGAAGAAATTCCAACATGGTAGAGGTAGAAGTAGTTTGTAAAGGGGTGAAGCTAGTGGTGGAAGAGGTTTAGGGAATTCATCACAAGGGAATCCAAATACTTATTTCTTTTGTGGTACATCACGTCATATAAAGATAAATTTCCCAAAGTTACTGAATATAGAATGTTTTAGCTATCACCAGAAGGGTCATCTGAGAAAGAATTATCATGTGTTAGTAAGAACAATTTCAGTTAGTAGTGTAGGGCCTTATAAAGGATCCTCTCCAGGGAATGAAACCAGGGGAAGAGATATATGACAAGCAAGTGGATTGAAGGCAGGAGGAAGAGTGTTTGCGATGACATTGCAAGATGGCCATGCTACACCAGAAGTGGTTACAGGTAAACTCTCTATTGCAAATAAAGATTTGTATGCACTCATTGATCCTAGATCTATGCATTCATTCATAGCATTACATATTGTTTCATATCTGGGTAGACCATGTTCATTTCTCAATTGTGCCTTATATATTTCTACCCCAATGGAAAGTGTGATTCTGGTTGACCATGTTTATAAAGATTGTGTCTTACGAATGGGTGAGCGAGATTTCTATGTTGACTTGATACCATTGGCCATTCGGGATTTTGATATTATATTGGGGATGGATTGGTTATCGTTGTATCATGCTTTCATTGATTGTTTTCGAAAAGAAGTTACATTTCATCTACCTGTTAAACCCGAGTTCCAGTTTATAGGAGAAAGGAACGTTGTTCCTAATTATCTTATCTCAGTAATTAAGAGTAGAAAGTTATTGAGCAAAGGTTGTACAGGGTATTTAGCTTATGTTGTTGATGCTAGTAAGGAGGCACTTAAAGTTGAAGATATACCAGTAGTTAGAGAATTTTGTGATGTCTTTCAAGAGGAATTGCCAGGATTGCCACCCGATAGGGAAGTCGAGTTTTCCATTGAATTAATTCCAGGTACTGGTCTTATTTCCCTTTCTCCATATAGAATGGCACCGACGGAGTTGAAAGAATTGAAAGTGCAATTACAAGATTTGATAAGCAGAGGTTTCATTCGGCCTTGACAGATAAAGAACATAAGTGTCCCGCTACCTAGTGGTGAGTTTACATACGTGATTGTACTAACACTCATGTCTAAAAACCTTGTGACTAATGAAAATATAGTGGCTATGAATGAGTGTGAATCCCCAGTGTCAAATAAAATGCTCCCTGAAGTCCCATGTATAAGAAACATATCCTCTAATGCAGGTGGAGCTTGTGGAATTGCGACCTGGTGGACATTATATACACGCTCGCATTGTAAATGCCCCTATTGAGGTGGTACTGCTAGAACGACTGGTGTTGTAGGCAATACTGGCACAGGTGCTGGTGCTGGGAGGGAGGCGGGGAAAATAGGCCTCTACGGCTCCTGACGAGCGCCCTACTGCTATTGAACTCTTCCTTTATCAGGGAAATCCTGACGCATGTGGCCATTCTTGCCACATATGAAACAAATTCCTATGAAATTTCCTCCCCTTTGTCCCTACTGGCCTTGGCCCTGCTAAAATTATTGTTGGCCCAGCTGTCCCTGTTGGCCCTACTTAAAGCCACCTTGTCCCTACCTATAATCTCCCGAATGGAAATTCTTAGCAGCATCCCCCTGGTGGGAGCCCATCTCACTCTACCTCAGCTGACTCTGAATCAATCTTGCCCCACTAGC